>JABFPM010000931.1:0-23786 GCA_022817325.1 Idris sp. 1 HC-2018 | reverse complement strand
TTATTATTCCTTTTATTTAATGTACATCCTTTTTTTAATTATCATTAACTCCAAAAAGTTTAATACTCTTTTTTCATTTAAAAAATATATCACTTTTATGAACCACAAAGCAAAGTAAAAAATAATCTTATTGTAAGATTATTTTATAATTGTAATATACAAGTTGAATAATTTACACGTGATTTTTAGTGGGGGGTGGGTTTGTGTCCATCAACATAAAAGTTTCTCGTAATTTGAGGCAACTCTAATTCAATGCCTTCTAATTCTTTTGTTAAAATAATTTGACAACCTGAAACATACAATTAAATGAGTAATTTATATAATTTTTGTTGTTTTTGAGGAGAAATTCACATTTCCTGTACCTAATCGAGAATTTTCTTTTAAAAATGGCGCCAAGTCTAATAAATCTTCTTCTTGTTCTTCAGCCTGTGGAAGTTTATCTAAATAATCATGGTTAACGTATAAATGACAAGTGGTACATGCCAGAGATGCTTCACAAGCTCCTTCCATGTCAATGTCGTACCTATGAGCCAAATAAAGTACGTTGTCACCGACTTTTCCTTTTATTTTTATTCTACTTCCTTCTTTATCTATAAATGTAATATTTACTCTGTGAATACATAAATAAATTATTTTAGAGTTTTATTATTTTTAAATATATGATACAAAATAACATTTCATGCAAATTTTTTTTTTTTTTTAAATTTATAATAATTTAAAATTTGAGTTGACAATAATTTTACTTACACTTCGTTCTCAGATTTTGGATCCTGAAGTTCATATTCTCCATGGTGCAATCCTAATTGTAATTGTTTTATAATTCAGTTTTGATAAAAAATAAACAATAAATGTGAAACTTGAATATGTCAACTTACTGCTTGTGGAGTGGATATATTTAGTAAAATGTTGAGTATAATGTGGCGAATTATAGATACATCTTAAATGTCTTGCCATAGCGATCGATCGTGACATTAAATTTGTTAACATCATTGAACTTTATAAACCAAAAAATGCTTTCAGCATAAATAGGTTAGGTATCACAGGTTATGCGCAGTAAGTACAATCAAGTATATTTTAACGCATTTAAAAATATAGCGGTAAAATATTGCAAAACAATACATTTAAATGATATATTCAAAAAAAAAAAAAAAAAAGAACAAATCATTTTAAAATTAATAAACAAAACTTAATTTCATTCAAATTATTTTTATTTATTCATACACATATTTTAATAATAAATAATTGTTCGCGATAAGTAATTATTATATTTTTAAATAAAATCAAATATAATATGAACATAAAGTTATTTTTATATAAAATTACAAATAAAAAGAAAGGTGTTTTTTTGTTTATATGTATATACAAGAGTCAATTTAAATTGTTATCAATAGTTGAAAATGTCTAAGAACATGTTTGTAAATGTATTTTTCATAAATAACTTTGAAGTGTTGTAAGTATAAATTGTTTTGTTTATAAAGATTTGTTCGTATAATCAGAAGAAAGTGCTGATTTTTTCGTGGTCGTCGACTATAATTTCTTTCGCTACGGCGCTAAAATACAATGGCAATTCTTCTTCAGCAGGTTTAACGGAGTCCAGTCTCACACTCACGCGATCCAAAACTTTGCCTAAATTATTTTGATCTGCGTCATATAATTCGGATTCATAAACAGTTTCTGACAGGAAACTGTTTTTAGTGATTGCTAATCTCGAGACAGATGATTTCTGCAAAAACGATATACATATTTGAATGTAAAGTAAAATAAACATTAAAAGTAAACATCTTAAATTCATATTAAGTCTTTTTCTTAACTTTGTAACGTATTTTGTTAAATTGTTAAGTCCACACATGAAATCAACTTGTGAAATTACGTTATGCTTTGAACTATAACTTATTTTCACAGTTATTTTGAAAAACTTGTCAAATTTCCGAAAATGTAAAAGAACTTAGTTTAACAATGTGTTAGCATACTTACAAGTTTATTAATGGCATCCTGTAGAACAACTTCATGAATATACCTCGTAGCAAAGCCATAGGCAGCCTGTCTGACGCAATTAGCCGGGTCCCTCGTTTTCTTCACCTCCACCACGGTGTCGTTGGACAACCTCGGGAACTGATCAGCCGGCACAATGGTCATGTCAGCGACAATGGAGCCGTGTCTCAAATTGTCAACATGAATACTCTGCCTCGACACCTGGTTATGTGCATTGCATTCCCCAACGGTCGAATTTTCCCACCTCGAAAAGTGCGGAGTATTCGGAATCAAACCTATATTAAACTGATTAGCGATCAATCTGAAGATGTTCAGAGTCAGGGGCTTGAGATTGTCCACGTCTTCCACGAGAATATTCGAGACTCCCTTCTCGTTGAACTGGATGGCAAACTGTTTGCCGCCAATCGCGTAATCTTTGTACTCGGCGTTGACGTCGTGAACCACTGTCGCGGGACTGAAACTTTTCGGAGTGATTTTGGACCTGGAGGCGTTGCAGATGTTGCACATCAGGGTGTCGCTGGGCTTGGGTCGACAGGTCAAATTTGCGACCATGTGCGAGCCCATGAACTGGCCCTCGTCTCGTCGCAGGTCTGTTATCACGTGCATGTTTAGTTCAAAATTGTATTCTGGACCAAACTCCCACGTGTTGTCATTGTGGTTGTTTATTTGACTAGCTACAACAAGCAAGCAACAAAGAAGCTTATAGTATAAGTAATTCCGATTCATTGGTATTAAGATTAATATAAGTTTGTTTCTTTCTTTTTCAGGAAACTAGATAATTCATTTTCTGTCACACAATCCAATGGTCAGTCGACAATTTAGAATTATATTTTTTGCGTAAAGAAGTTTGAGCAAAATCCTTTAAAAAGAAACAAATCTTGTTAACAATTATTCTGCGACAGAGCTTCTGACAAGTAAGCTGAATCTCAAATGTGCGAAAATGTTTTGAAACTTTGTGTTATTTATACACTGTGATTCTTATTTAGTTTATTTCCACTATTTAATTCTATTTACTTTTATTTTTTCTTTTTATGTAGATATTCTGGATATTCTGGATATTCTGGACATTCTGGACATTTGCAAGCACAATTAAGCATACATACCTAGGACTAGTGGTATTAAAAGATACATGCTCATGGCTGCTGGAAAAATATATCACTGAATTCTGTACATTCGGATGGCGTCGTTTTATATGATCATATCCTAGGTCGAGGAGAGGAACGTAAAAGAGCAATTGAGCTTTATCAGTGGTGAATATGAAATTATGTATATGATGAGGAATTGAAGATAATGCCCCGGATTTGAGATTGAAAGAGTTTAAGGACTAAGAGTTTATGAATGAACGCACAATAGGGCTGAATGCAAAATGAAATGAAAACGCTTCGCTCATTGTGATTGCTCCTTTAAAGGTCACATTAATTGTGTGACACGAATTATTCGGGATCACAACAGATGCACTTTACTTGACACCTTTTAAATTGATATGAAAATTACAAATATCGTTCGTTTATCATTGATTATTTAAATTGATGATACGGACAGTATTATGTAATATGCCTGATGGCTAATCGGGGCAGTGTATTTTCTGGATTCTTTTTTACTCTCTTTTTTTACACGATGACTCAGACTTTCATTAGACATTGCAATTGTGTGGGATATGTAACATTGACGAAAATAGGATTCTCATTAGGTTTCGCCTTACTGCGATTCATTTCAATCTAACACACAGAGAGCAATTATTTCTATGAACAGTTCGACCTTTATGTAAGAGTTCATTTCCTGGGAAAATTAAAAGTGACAAATAATCTTTCATTTAAATATCATTTTAATTTTTTTGTATTACTTATTTAGTTCGGTTTATCTAAGAACTTGTAAAAGCTTACTTTGATTTTTTTATTTACGCATTATTTATTTTTTGAAATATATTTGCGATGATTTCACAAAACAAATATTTGAAACGTGAACAGTATATTGGAAACGCGATGTTTACAAATGTACTGCGTTATCAAGGTGTATCTGGAAAATGTGTTGCAATGTTTGAAATCAACAAAATTTATAACTAAATGTACAAATTATTTCTTGACAAATGTTAATTTATTGTAAAATGAAAATTGACAATAAAATATGATTGAAAAGTTGATACTACAGTCATACACAAAAATCTAAAGATATCGTTGTGACATAGGAAGCCTCTTCAGTGACCACAGCCACATTCCATAATAAACAGAAAAGTTACGGAATAAAAATCGGCGCAGTCGGTAGGACCAGTGGTTAAAGCGTCTGTCTCAGAATCAGATTTCCCGTGGGAGCGTAGATTCGTATCCTACGGACTTTTGATTATACAAATTGACCACTCATAAATATTTCAAAACACAAATTACTCTTTTTAATTTAAATTTTATTGTCGATACATTTCTGTTCAATCACACATTTTGCAAACCAGTTTTCAAAATTAAGACAAAATATATTCTACTCTGAGATTCAGAAAGAAATCTAAACTTTTTAAAGAGTATTTTACATCCGCAAAATTTTATACTTTTTAAGAAGTAATACAAATTAAATCAATTTTTTCAACGAATTAAAATCAGACATGTTAATTCTATACAACGAAATTAATAATAAAATTAATAAACAAATAAATAATTATCTCAACATAAAATAAAATAATTAATTTTTACAATGTTAAATTTGCAAATAAAATTAAACAATTCTGCCGTGCCGAGGAAAAAAGTTGATGAGTTGTAAATTTGTCAAAAATGAGTTTTTTATACCAATCGATTCAGTGGAAAATTCTACCTCTAACTTCATTAATAAAAAATCTAACTAGAATTTATTTATAATTTTATAATCAATTTAATCATGAAAAAAAAACACAAAAATCTTACAATTGATATGAAAAAACCGTAATTACATGAAAATTTGGACATTGTCTTCCGAACACTTCATATTTCCCTAGTAAATGCGACGAGATTACGGCCATCGATACAAATGTAAAAAAACGTTTGTAGTTACGGTTTTCTTGTTCGGTTTTAACGTTTATTTAAACAGACGTAAAATCTTTTCAAATTTAAAAAGACGTAACTTCATTTGGTATTTCATCGCCAGACAATTAACATGTGTTAAATAATTTTATCAATCAAGAATCAAGCAAATAATAAAAAAAATTATTATGTACCGTTTTTTAAAAAACTTTTTAATTAATTCAAAATAAATTTGTTATTGATACTACTTTTATAATCAGTATATTAATTAATAAAAAAATGATTAATTTTGTATATTATTAATTCAATTCAAAACCTTTTTTTTAATCTTTAAGATTCGATTCAAGTATAAATCAAATATCGATATACAGTTGACATGCTACAATAAAAAAGTCACTTATTATTTTTCTTAATTTGTAAAATTAGTCATTTCTCGAAAGATTTACCGAAAAAAAGCCGTAAGTACACTTTTTTATTTAAAAAAATCACCATTAGTTTATTTTCGGTATTTTTAATTGAAAAAAATTTTTTTTTTGATTGCAGAGTCAGACAAAGCGAATCATTATTACCTTAAGAGAGACTTCAAATTTCATTAAAATTAATTTTCAAGGTTGTTTTTTTGTTCGAATAGTTGATTGCATTTTTCTGGAATTTACGTTTGATGTACTTATCAACTTTTTTAATTTGTACGGCAGTACTATGTACTAGAATGAATAAAAACGGTCAATTTCATGTCAGTTTCAAGAAGGAAATAAAATAATTCCAAAACGTTAAACTATTATAGTTTTCATAATTTATTGGTTTAAAAAATGATAAAATAAAATAAAATTATCTAATATTTAAATAGTTTTTTCATTAACACTTGTAAAAGTCTAGATATAAATGAAAAATGAAATTTCTTTTAATTGAACGATATTGTCGAGGTCCAAAATTAGAAGCAAAACAATGTTGAGTCCGCGTTCTCCATCTGCACTTTCTCAGCAAACGTCACTCAAGCCATTTGGAAGGCACAACAAACAAAATACAATGTTTTCACCGAGAATGGTACCTAAGGAGCTTGTACATTAAAAGGCACACATGTGCGCGCTGCACAATGAGTGCGCCTGTATAAGTAAAAAGCAAGCAAGTTGCTGCAGCGTAGGCGTAGCTGTGTGTGGACGTAGTATGCCAACAGTAGGTGTACGCCACCATCCTATACTACGGAATACTCTGTTCTTGGCACAGTTTCCAACAGTTTCTTCGTACCTCTTATTGCGGCCGGACTCTGCGCGCACCTGAAAATCACAAGAGAAAAACAATTTTGTACATAAAACATTTTCTAACAAAATTCTTATATTTATATTATTAATTTAAATTAGTTGTCGATTTTGATTGACAGAAGAGGAGCGCGTGACACTCAAATTTATACAAGTGAGTCGTTGCAGCAATATGTTGTGAATCGTTTGACAATTATCCGCTAAAGTGTGACTTTATGGAATGATGGATGACAGTTTGAGCGCAATTTGCCGTGACGTTTTTGCTTGATGCGCGATCGCGAATTGCGCTCGTTTTCTGTGCCCGCGTCCCGTAGGTAAAGCGCAATTCAGTTCAAGGTGAATTAAATTTAGTTCGTGTAATATCAAAAATTGTTTTTATTGCAATCAAACAATTGCCCTCCGCATGTCAAATCATTTTTATATTTATTGATTGAACAATTAAATTTGAACAAGACAATTTAATTTTTCTTTAACAACTTGTTGACAAATTAAATGTGCTTCCTTTAATTGACAACTTTAAATAATTTTTTTTCTTCAATTTTTACATTACTTTTTAATAAATATTGTTTACAAATTTGCTGAATTAAATCAGATTTTGTTGATAATTGATTTTATAAGTCAATACAAAATAACGACAGATAAGATAATTAGAATTTTACACAGCGTGACGTTACTGATTTATTTGAAGAAGCTTACTGCAATTTTCATTATGAACTTATTATGTAATTATTTTGACGTTAATAAATCTTGAAGATAAGCCGAGTAAAACACAACAAAGTATAATGCGTGCAATACGAAAATACATGAGAAATTTTGAAATGCGTTTGAGGGTATTTTTGAACACAAGTTTTGACTGTCAATTATTATTTTTATGCGTGGATTATTTTGATTTAGCTTTTTTTACTACAAAATAACTTTCTTGTCTGAAATCCCTCGTATTGCAATAATTATTTATCAATTTTTCTTTTTATGGAAATGCACAACAAAATTTACTTACTTTTTTTGTAATAATTATTTATTAAATTTCTTTGTTTAATAAAAAGGCAAAAAAAACAAAACATTTACTTTTCGTATTCTAAATTTTTATTGCAATAATTTTATTTATTCGATTTTTTTGTTTTATACAAATTGCAAGTAAAAAAAGAAATTCGATCAAGTTTAACATTTTAACAAAGTCATTACCTTTTTTTCAATTCAATTGCGATCGCTTATTTTCTTAGTTAGCGCATTTTAATTCGTTATTTACATCGCGACTTGACGCAACACTATCCGTCACGTTAACAAAGACATAATAATTACATTTACATGTGTAATTAGTGCAATCTTTTGCCACGTTTTAGTTGAATTTTTTTTTTTTTTTAATGAATTGGATTATTTGTTTCGAAACTAAAAATAAAATTAATTCAATGTGATAGCCTTAAGAAAATGTAAGACGATGACAAAATTGATTTGTTTTTTTTCCTGTCTCTTTTAAAAATCAGTGCTAATGAATCAGCAAGTTCGAATTTGTCACGACAAGGTGAAATTCATACAAAGTCAAGACACCCCTTACATTTTCATCCTATGTTTACCACATGGTTCCGTCATCGTCTAAAATTAAAGCCAATACCGTGTGTTCGATTCCTTGCTCTCTTTCCCACTTTATTGATGAAAGTTGCCAGATAACGTTCAAATTACATTAAAAGCAAAAACGTAAACAAAATAAAAATAAAAGATATCGCGATGCACTTTTGAACTATTTGTATAACTTTATGATATCCAAGGTCGAAAAGTATTTTAATAAACTAAATTACAATTTTTGTAAAATATATTTTACATTAAATTCTTGTAGTACTTAAAAGATAAAAAAAGACAAAGGTTCTGTGTATCTTGTTTCACAATACATTTGCATAAGCGAAGATTAAATAAATCCAAAATAAATAATGACACAAATGTAGTCATGTCCCTTAATTTTCTTCTCTGAAATTTGTGTATTTGTTATTTCTTTTTTTTCTTTTTTTTTTGCTACTCAGGATTATTGTATGCTGTGACGTAATTAAAATCTTTGAACGATAATAATTTGAGTGACTCAAAGCAGCTTCTTTTTGTTGTTTCTCCTGATTTGCATAGTTGAGGTAATGGTCCATTATATATGCAAAATTTGCGCAGCGCAGTTTCCTCTTCAGGTGGGCGATCCAATTCTTGGTTGATCTTGGCTTTCCATATAGGGCTCGTCAGACCTCGAGACGAACGGCCACGGCCACGTGCTCGACGGTGTCATCAAGTGTCAGCAATGTCACCGATTTTTTGATCTGAAAACTCAAGGTTCATGGAATTGTAGAAATAATTCAAAACAATACATTTATTTGCTTTACAATTAACTTTTTTCAAACTATATTTTATTTAAAAAATATTATTGTTAAATTATAATTAATTTAAAATTAACAAGTAAAGTACTAATTAAATTATTAGAGAGTAAAATTTTATTAAATTAAAATTAAAGGAAAATAAAAGTTGAAATAAATTTGAAATAAATTTGAAGAGAAATGCGATTTGTTTGTTGAATGAAGAAGAAGAAATTTGGGTCACACATGGTCTGAATGAACGTATTTTGGAAAAAGTACACAAATGTTGAAAGCACGTTAATCTTTCAAGCAGTGTACTCGTATGTATAAATAAAATGTAATATATAATCTAGTCTGAGAGTGAAAGTGTACACTAATGAATGGATTCATGTGTCAGCCATCAAATGTCACGTGCAAATTGCGCCTGCTAGATGTGAAAATATATATTTTGCGAGAGAGTCGATCAGTGAACTTATGTATGTTAATTTTTTCTAATTGTTGCTAATGCAGAAATGGAGCACAAGTATTTCTTCGAGAATTAAAAGCGCTTATTGCTTACGTCAGAAGCATGTGTTCAAGCATTTAGATCTTGTTATTTTTTTTGTTTTGTTTTTTTTTTCTACCATACATATAAGAATAACCACATTAAATTAATATTACTTTTGTTGCAATTAATAAAATTAGTTTTAAACAAAGTATTAACTTAAAAAATCATATTTTAGATTGATTTACCCAATAAATTTGCTAATAAATCATGGTAATATATAAAACACTTAAATATACAGTCATTTTGTAAGGGGAGTCAGTCTTGTAAATCAAGAGTCATTTTATTTAATCAAAAAATTAAATTCGATTTAAAAAGGTTGAATACTTTAAGGGGAACAACACTTCAAAGAGCTAAACCATGGATATAGACGTGGTTGATGTAGTGGAATTGAGAAGGTGTGTATATATATATATATAAAAGCATGCACTTGCTAATTGGACTATTCAGTAATCAGCAGCAACAATTAATGTAAACATCAATTAGTCGCTATAATATTTTGGTGAAATACACTTTTAGGTAGAACTAATACTTGTTTACACCGCTTGGCACAAATATTGAGTATGTGTCATTCTTATTTAATAATAAGACATTGTAAAAGACATTTATTAATGACTGTTTTACATTGTAAATTTCATCTATTTAATACAACATTTATATTTGATAAAATATTACACAAAGTAGTTGCAAAAAATTGAACTAACAGAATTGTTCTTTATAAAAAATTAAAATATATTTTGTTAATATATAACTCTACTTGTTGATTCATTCCTTTTTTATTCAGTAAGTTTTTTTTACTAAGATTGTTAAAATAGCAAATTTATTAGGAACATTCTTGTTAAACTTAATAATATTAATGTGGTTTAGTTGTTTTTTGAAATTGATCAAAGAAATTTATTAGATTATTATTATTTATTTTTATTATTAATTTTAGAATGTTGCTGAGATCATGCTGTGGGTGTTACTCATTAAAAACAGGAACTTTGTTTGCAGGAATCTGCGGCATTGTAAGTTTCAAATATTTTTAAAAACCTACAATTTTTACTTTTAATACAATTTGTTGTGTATATTTTTACAGGTACTGGCTATAATTAATTTAATTTTATTATTTACGGTGAACGTAGAATGGAAGGTAATAATAATAGACGTTCTAGACCAAACTACGGTCAAAGTTATTTTAGCCATCAATTTAGTAATGACCATAATTATATCGACTTTTTTGATAATTGGAGCAACAAGAGTAAGTCAACAAAATGTACAACATTATACCGCAAAAAACTTATTAATATATATCATCAAATATAATTTATTAATAATAAGACAGAATAAAAATACTTGGAATTAAGAAAGAGGATTACATTTATCAGACTTTAAACTGAGAACAAGAATCCTGCTAATTTTCGAAGAACAAAAAAATTACTTATATGAAATTATAGTTTCAAATTTAATTGATACAAAAGTTTCAAGTTGATAAGTTTGTGAGACATGAAGTAGATTAATTTTTTTGTAAATTGTATAAATAACTTTTTATTAATAAAAAACCATAATGTTTCAGAGAAATACATTTATGATGCTGCCATGGGTTGCTCTCGGTATAATGCTAGCAATTGCACTTCTTATCAGCATTCTGTATACTTCTATCATGTTCTTCATTAATCACGATTTACTCAGCGGTATTTTATGGCTTATATTTGGCTTAATAGCAGTTGGTAAGTTTTAAAAAAGTGTCTACATTTTGTATTACAAAATATTTTTTTATTTTTATTTTATTTAATTTTGTTTTCTTTATCACTACATATTGTACATCTAAGTATTTGTAAAATACTTTTTTTATATTTATACTTCGTTGTTTTGTTACAGTAATTTACACTTACTTCTGGTTTGTGGTCTACAGTTACTACGAACAAGTGAAAATTGAAAAAATGAGCATGAAAGTTGGTCCTTACGGCAGACCTTATACATATCAGCGGCCTTAATTTGAAGTAAATTATTAGAAACCACTATTCCTTATTTTTTTAACCAACATAGTGGAACTGAATCTTGCCATAAATGTATATTATGTCGCCGAAAACGACAACCAAAGACGATATTAAAAAAAACGATAAAGAAAAAGAGAATTTGAATAATTAGCTGCATAATTAATTGCATTTGACTTTTATCTCAGTAACCAGATTGAAAACTAAAATTTATAGAAAATTAGTTAAAAATAATTACAAAAAATTAAAGCTCGATAATATAATACAAAAAATTATTTTGTATAGAATTTTATTATGAACAAATTGAAAACTTGATGATTGATTTACAATTAATGATTTTTAAAAAGGAATTTGAATTACAAAAATTAGTTCCTCTTTTAAAATTTTCTGAATTCAAAATGTTCAATCAGTCTCATCTAGTTACTGGGTAATTAAAAATGTAAACGTTATTTATTCGCATAACAATATTAATTAACGACTGCTGAAAAAAAGGCTGTTTAAAAATCAATTGCCTATCCAATATGCGTCGAAGCGAGATTAATGTGAATAATTGTCGTAATACGTTTGCTGTGCAAATAACATTTTTTTCTTTTTTTGTTTCTCAATCGCGGAAATTAATGTTTTCTGTATTTAGAAAAAGAACTTATATTGCGTTTATTTTGTAAATGCATTTTTCGTGCATTAAAATATTAATTGTAATTATGCTTACTATGAATAAACAGTATATGATAAATCAACGATTAAAAAAAACATTAAAATGTGGTATTCATTAATTTTGTTTAAATAAAAAATCTAATTTAATTTGATTTTCAGTACTGAAATCAATGATTTATTATATACTATTGTACTAAAATGTGTGTGGTCAGTAATAAAACCGAAAGTTGTGAATAGAAATATGCACAAATAGGTGTTAAAATAGTAAAGTTATAAATAAATTTCTTGTAAAAGGAAACTTAATATTCTAAGTGAGATTTTGACAAATAAATCTTACTTATTGAAGGCATCAATATGGGTTGTAAAAAAATAGAATCAAAAAATATAGATCCTATAGTGATCATTATGAAAATGTGAATGTTATAAAAAAATGTACAGAGTGTCTAGTAATTTTATTAAAAATAAAATGTCCTTAATTTTTAAAGTTTTTTTTTTAATATTTAAAGTTGGTTAATTTAAATGTTGGATTTTAAATATACATTTTTGATGTTAGTAAAAATACTATATATTGTTCAACTTAATTACTACATGCTTTAATAATTATTTTTCTGTTAAAAAGTGTAGTGGAAAACTTAATATGCAGAATGTAATATTTTTTTAAAAAAAGTATAAATAAAACTGAAGCCAATAATTCTAAATAAAAAAAAATCTTAAAATGATTTCAGTATAAATAAATGTATGTATTTTCTTAAGTTTTTACTGAACATTTTCTGTCAAATAAGAATTTATAAATATTTATTATTCTATTGTAAATGTTACAAATTTTAAATTCACATGTTTGCATTAAAATATAAAAAAACACTCGAACAGAGAATGATTTTGTGAAAATAAATGACTATTTTTTAGTTAATTTTTATAGGAATTATTTATTGATTTTATAAATGATATTTATTGAAGACTTCAATTAAAATTTCAAAAAATTGTTCTCTGTATACATGACAAAATATGTTTTAGTTTTTATAATTAATAGTGCTTAATAACATATATTTTTACTCTTACTTATAAGAATATTTATACAAAACTTATTTATTTTATATTGTAAATAGTTTGTAAACTATACAAAAATTATAAATGTGAAATACTTAAAAAGTTTTTGGCTGAAAATATTTAAAATCAACATGTTTAGTGTTAATAAAACAAATTTTAATAATAAACAATATTTTTCATTTATTCCTCGTAATTTTTCAAGAAACTATTGTAATGTAGAAAAAGTTGATAAATTTGATTAAATTTAATATAAAATTTACGAAAGAATTCTATTCATTAAACACATTTTTTTAATAAACTTTATCTCAAAAAAGTAAGCTTTTTATGTAATTTTCAGTTTAATGAATATTTAGAATTAAACTCTTAAAAATACACAGTTGGCACTGTATCCTCAGAGCTAAATTTAAATTTCTTAACTAATGTGATAATTGTGGTATAAAAGCTTTTTCGTATTTGATTAACTAGACCGAATATATTTTTTTTTAATTATTTAACTCCAAAAATTAATTTGTACAAAGTTGGAACATTATTAATAAACTATTTATAAAATAATTGTAAAATTAGAATACGTACAAAATAATTTATTTTCATTGAAACTTTATCATAAAAAAAAAACTGATTTCAACTTTGTGATTAATAACTTATAATAAATGGCATCATAGAAGATATAATATTATTAAAGGAACATGTGAAATAATATAGTAATTAACTTTTATCACAATTATTTTTGTGACTTGAGTAAAAAAATAGACCTCTTCGCAGGTGTTTTATCTAAAAAATCTAGTTTAACTGGCAGTACTATTATCCATTTCATGACCAGCAATTTTTCGGGAGATAATAGTTCTTCCGGTTCTGAAAATAAGTTAATTTATTACCATTAACAATCTATAAAATAAATTCAATAAATTTTCTTTCAAAAAACAATTTGTTAAAACTTACTGTTCACTTCTGCTTAATTTATAATAAGAATTGTCAGGATCAAGTTTCGCTAAAACTCGAAGAAACTCTTCATCGTGGGTAATCAGGATCAACTGGAAATTCTTCTGGTGTATCGATCGGCTCTCCACGATTCTAAAAAAACAATGTTTATAAATCTTTTGTATACAAAATTAATTTACTTAAATATACTTAAGATTGTTCCTACTTTAGTAAAGCATGAGCCAGACTTCTGGCATTATGTACATCTAAATTTGTGGTCGGCTCATCCAAAGCCAAAACTCCACAGTCACCACAGAAAGCTTCAGCTAAAGCCATCCTAATTATTATAGAAGCTAGAACCTGCAGTTATTAAAATAATTAGCAACTTATTTATTTGTTTGTTAATTTTAATTTTAATATTAAATAATAAAAAAGTTTCTTTTTTAGTGAAAAATAAAATGGAACGAACTTTTTGTCCAGCACTGCATCGACCTTTCATTTCCATTTCAATCCCATGTTTTATCTGAACCAACTTATAATTGAACACTCTTCTGGCACTGTCCATTTTGCCAGTGGACTCAGTTTTAATTTGAATACCCTTGGTGTCTGAACCTTTGTACACAGCACGCCACATCTTGCTCATAATATCGTTCACAGCGTTCATACGATCTTTATGGTATTCTGACATGGCATGGTCCATACCTCCCATGTAGATTTGCAAGTCGTCCAAACTGTTCTGAGTGACCTGTATAAAAAATTAGATATCAAATTTTGCTATTTAATATATAATAAAAAATTGGTTTATCTCTTACAATTATGTCTGAACAAGTTTTCACATAATCTTTAGTTTTTTGTTTGGTTAGAGGACTGTTCAAAAAACTTTCCATCTCCTGAATGATACGATCTAATTCGTTTTTCAATCCCAGAGCTTCTGAACGCTGTAAAAATTAATTTATATTAATTTCAATTCAAGTTAAATGTTAGATTTATGTATACCTTTTGAATATAACTGTCTCTTTTGCCCTCCATATGTTGCATTTCTGCAATCTGCTCTCTATAGTTGTTGGAGTCCAATTTTTTTTTCATCACCATGTAATCTTGTTTCGATTTTTCCAGTTCTTTTTGCTTTTTGCGTAATTCAACGTTGTCTTTTAGTTGTTTTTCAATTCTTTGTTGAACTAAAAAACTGCTTTCACACTGTTGTAACTCTTTCGCTAATTTTACATTCTCATCTTTAATACGGTTTAATTTCTCGGTGATTTCATTGATCTTTTTTTCACACTCTTTTATCTGCTCTTCGTAACCGTATTTGATAAATTCGTCGATGTCAGTTTGACAATTTCTTAATTTGAAAGAAGCTTGGTGCTCACGCTGGATGATATTTTTTATGTTCTTTTGAATGTTCTGAGATTCTAACTATTTATGAAGATAAATTATTAGTTAATATTTTGTAAAATAAATGACAATTTTTATTTTATAAATGTATACCTTGAATTTTTCCAACTCTTCAGTTGCAAGACTCAAATTTATACTTTCTGACTCCTCTTTTTCTCTCAAATCCACTATTGATTCGTTTAAATTTGATTGCTTGGCATTTAATTCCTTCTCTTTGTCTCTCAGTTGGGTCACTTTTTGCATTTCATTTTTTATAGAAAATACTTTTTCTTCGAGTAACTTTTTGTTTCTCCAAGAATCTTGTTCCTTTATGTTGTAATCTTCTATTTTTGCTTGCAGCAGCTCAATTTGTTCTCTGTATGACGACAATTTTTCTTGATAATTTTCTAGTTCTTCTTGGGCACTTTCAAGAGTCCTCGTACTTTTCATTTCTGGAAAAATAAATCCATATTAATAAAAAGATCCTACAGTACCGTCAAAAAGAATGTGAACATACCTTTGAAACGAACTCTTATTTCAATGTGATATAACTTTATAAGTTTACAATACAATGTTAAATAGAGCTTTGAAAAGTTTGGACAATAAGCTTTCGAACCTTTTATTTGAAATTGATTTTGTTCACTTTTTAGATAAGATATTTCAATTTACAACAAATAAAAAAAATACTATTTTTTGAGCTTTTTACAAACCAATATAAAACTTAGCGAAGACTTTTGTAAATTCTAATATCTAGTGCAAATGAAATTATGTTTCAAGAGCTTTCCAAGAAAAAAAAATTAATAAGTTAATTTAGTTATCACAATTTAAAATATTTTTCGACACCGTTCGAGGATTGAAAAAAAATATATGATCAAATAAAGGGTTGGAAAGCTTATTGTTCAAGCTTTTCAAATCTCTATTAAAAAAATAACTTTACTTTGTTAATTTATCACTTTGAAGTAATACTAAGAGTACGTTTTAAAGGTATGTTCACGAATTTTTTGACGATATGATGTACATTGAACGTATATAAAAAAATTAATTTTACGGTGTTGAAGAGAGCTTCGAAGAGCTTTGATTTTTCTGCCAAGTTTTTCGATCTCATCTATACACTGATCCCACAAAGCAGTATCCGTAATTACAGTATCACACAATTTTAATTTCTTTTCAGGTTCCAGAATTAATTTGTTCAATTCTTCTAATTTTTCTTGCACAGACTGCAATTTTTTTTTGGTTTCCTCGATCTGTTGTCTAAAAGTAAAAGTAAAAGTAAATAATTAATCAAAATAAAATAATTATTAAAACCCTTAAAAATAAAAAAAAATACTTTTTTTGCTTGAATTGAGTGTTTTCAAATCGAAGAATCTTATCAACTGTAGGTTTCAGCTGTAGCATACTGTCGTATTTTGCTTCTTCACTCTTGAGTTCTTTTTCACAGGACTTCATGGCGTCTGGATTTTTTTCCATTTGCAAACGTATACTTTTTTTGAACTCTATAACTTCATTTTTTTCAGAAAAATCCCGAGTACACAGAGGACAGCAAGGCTTGTTGTCAGTTATTTCAGCCAAGTATTTGTCATAAGCAATACGCTGGTAAGAAAATAAACCCATTTTGTCTCGCAGTTCCTTTAGTTTTACTGTTTGGAGTTTGAGTGCTTCGTCGTACTCGTCATAATCGCAGTAATTGGAAACTGTCTTTTTCTCAGCTAAAACAAAAAGTTAACAAAAAAATTTTAAAATTATTAGAAATAATAAATTGAAAATACAATCTTACATTTGATTTCTTCAATGTTTTTTTCTAATTCTGTTTCTTGATGTTTCAAAGTAGTTTTCAAAGTGGTTACTTGCTGTTGTGTTGCTTCGATGTCACTTTTCATATTTCTTTTCATAGTATTCTGTAAAGAAAGGTTATAAATGTTTTAAAATTGCAAGCATTTATTATATATTATTGAGAAGATACAATTTTTAAAATTACCAGTTTTTGTTGGGCCTTTTCCACAGAACTTCTTAGTTTTTCCATGGGTATTTCGTCCTTTTCCAAAATCAGTTTTAATCCTTCCTTGTGTTTTTGTCTTATTTCTTCGATTTTGTCAGTCTTAGCAGTGTGATTTGACTGGTGTAAATTAATTTCAGTCTGCAACTGATTTTGGCGAGTCAAAGACGCAATCTCACTGTTCAAATCTTTGACATTTTTTTCAGCCTCTTTCGCATTTTTCATATTCTCATTAATTTCCTGCTTAATAGCAGTGACATCTGTTTCATTTTTTATCTGTTCATACTTTTCGGTAGCTTTTTCGAGTTTGCTTTCAGCTTCCCTTAACCGAATTGAAGCTGTTCCAGCCTAAAAAAAAAATTAATAATATTACATTTTTATTAAATTATATTTTAAAATATATTTTCTTTATGGTGAGAATTATATTCTGTCACGTTTTTTTTGTTTTTAAATATACGCGCAAACGCCTATTTTGTCTCAAAATTAGTTAGAAACTATGTTTAGATGTATTTTACAAACTTGTATTTATTTTTTATATTTGTGTTTCTTCTAATAAATGTTACATTGTTACTGTAAAATTCAGTGTTCGAACTTATTAAAATCAGTGTTACATTAAAAAAAGAAACAATAAAAAAAAAAACGATAGACTTACACGGAGGGAAAAAACAGAGTTTGAAACTATGAGACTTAATCGAATGAAACAATTGTTAGATTCTTCGTTTCACTGTATGAAAATTCATAGTATTAACCTATGAAAACATCGGTTGAAACGATGGAGCGCAATCGTTGCTTGATTCGAACAGTTTAATCGTTTCAACCGATTAGCGGCAGTGAATTAGAAAATGATCGCTACATCACTTGAAACTCTATGGCGCATGCGTGGTAAGCTTATCATGGTAAATAATAAAATTAAAAAATATTAAAAAGAGTACAATTAATAATTAAACCAGATTAATTAATAATTAAATTTTATTTTATAACATTTTCTCAAAATAAATCATTTGATTTATTAAGAACTCTTTTTAAAATGACTTTTACGTTGCGCTATGAAAGCTGTAATTCGATGAGTTTGAAACGATTAGACTACAGTAATGACATTATTACTTCTCTCATAATATAAACCGATGTATTTATCAAATGAAACGATTATTTCATCATACAAAACCATTAAAACATCATCGAATGAAGCTATGAATGTTTTCATCGTTTCAAGCTCTGTTTTTCCCTCCGTGTAAAGAGAGAAAAACATTTTTGAAAAACTTCACTTACATTTTTAATATCTTCTCGTATTTTCTTCAAATCACTTTGTACAATTTCACATTCCTGTTCTTTGATGTGCAGTTCATGACTAATTTTTGATTTTTCAGTCAAGAAGTGATCAATTTGAGTTTGCTTTGATTTTTCTTCTCTTTCTCGTTTGATTCGATTACAGTCAGCTTCTTTTTCGTATTCTTCTAATTTTTCAGACAGTTTTTTAGTCAGATCCTTAGCATCTGTAAAAATCAATTTTTCAAGTTATGTTTCAATTTTTTTTTCTTATAAATAATAAATTTCAATAGAAATAAAATATGAACTTTTTTCAGTTATCTCTGAAGAGCATTCGATGTTCCAATTTTTCAATGCACCCTTCAAAATTTCGTTTCTTTTTGTGACTCGTAAACGTTGATCTTCCATTTTTTGTTTGAGAGTTCCAACATTAACTTTTTGATGGTTTAATAATTTTGTGTCCTCTTCTTCTTTAGAATTTCCTTCTCTGAGTTTAATTTTGTCCTAAGTTTTAAAAAACAAATTAAAAAATATCAGAATTTTTAAAAAATTAATTATCTATATAAAAATAGTATTTTTATAATTTATATTATAAGTTTCCAAAATAAGAATTTAAAATAAACCTGTGCAATCTTTCTGGACTTTTCACTAAAATCTGTCGCAAATGACTCAATTTTTTCTTGCAAAGCTTCATCGCTTCCTTCAAAAACTTTGTCAATGTTAGATTGCATATACGAAATTTCTTTCTCAGCGTACTCGTACTCAGTTTTTCTTTTTTCTGTTAAAAGAAAACAAATTATTAGTTAATTTGAATAAATGAAAATACAAGCAGTCAATAAAAATCTTACCCAATTCCCTGTTTTGCTTTTCATGTTCTCGAACAGTTTCTTCGATTTTTTTATAATTATTCTCAACAACTTGAATCTTTGAATTTATCTCGTTTATTTTGTCTTCTTGTTTGTCTCGACGTTCTTTGTCAGCTTTCAGTTGATTCCTTTTTGTTTCAATGTTATTCATGTCTCCTTTGAGCTCTGCTCTTGTGATTTTCAAGTCTTTTATTTTTGCTAAACTGTTTTTGTTCAGAGTTCTGAGAGCTTCCAAAGCTTTGTTGTGCTTGGCTGTTCCAAAAATTTCGTCCAATTTGGCTTTCAGTTCTTTTCCTCCTTCGATTGGCCAGAAAGATTCATCTTGATGGCAAAATATCACGTAATTTAAAATGGCCTTTGACACTCCCATCGATTCAATGATAAGGTTGTTTGTGTCAGCACATCTATGATTTATGTTAACATGCTGTAAGAAATAAATAAATCAGAGTAGAAAATTATTCATTAATTTATTTGGTTAAAATGTAAAGATTTGTAGTAAATAAAGTTACCCTAAAAAAAGCGAGTTTTCTTCATGGGGTATAAATTTGATCCACTATCAAAGAAAGTTTTAATTTTGATACATCTGTTAAATATACGAATTTGAACAAAATTAATTTAGGAAAAACTTTGTCGTCCAGACTACAGAAGAATTAATTTAATTCAAATGCTTTGAATTAACTTTGTGTATAATGTTACGGTGGTTTCCTATTAAATTTGTTTTTTTTTTCAATTTCATTAAATTTTCTAACTAATTTTGTTCAACTTTACATCGTTTATAAATTGAATTAATTCAATTATAAAACGAATGTATCATCTCTTTTAGTTAATTCTAATAAATCTTGAAAATCAAAATTTGAAAAAAGTATAATAATAAATTGTTAACAAATTTGCATACAATTTGATTCAATAAAAAGTGGTCTTAAAACTGAAAATTTTTGAGTGAATTTTAATATTTTGTTAAAAAAGAGTTTCTGTTTTTAACTTACCTTTCTTGTTTCTGGATTATAGAGAGATAAAGTATTATCCAAAGTTGAAATACTAAAAGACGTTGCTGTACGTTTCAGTTCAAGAGATCTGGCAGCTGTCATTCTCTGTTCTCTTTTATTTGTAAACTCCAAACGAACATTTGCTTTTGTCTGAAAACACAACAAATTAATAAACAAAAATGTCAACTATTATTTAATACTTTATGTTTTGTTTGTACATTTTTAAAAACATCATTGACATTTGTTAAGTAAATGTCATTTGTTATAAATAACGTAATTTTTACAAGAATTATTTGTAAATAAATAAAAATGTACCATACTCGATGACCCGAGTGACGGATCCGAAACAAAAGACTTTCCTCTGTCGGAATTCGGCGGATAATCCCCAGTGGTTGCAAATTTCAGGCACTCAATAATTGTTGTTTTTCCGGTACCATTTTCGCCGAGAATCAGGGTTATCGGACATTTAAAAGTAATTTCGCTATCATCGTTGTCGCCGAAATTCCGAATATTCGTAATTGACAAGCGTCGAATTTTGGACATGTTCGCTTTTGTTGTTTTAATTTATTCTCGACAATTTAAACCGTAGTCGTGACTTTCTGAGAATTAGGTTATGGATTGTTTTCAAATATTGATCAACTTTGTTCGCGCAAAAATAAAGAAAACAAACTACTTTACATTACAGAAAATTTATACTTTGTTGACTAAATTTTGTCAGCTTCAAAAACGCGATTGTCATTTCGTGAATACAACCAAATTGTTTCTACTTGTTGAAAGGACTACCGAAATCCGCGGGAAGTGAAACGAGTGAAACAAGTAACGAGAAACGACTTATCGAGATGATATGGACCAATCACGAAGCGTCGTACTGCACATGATTCATTTTTGAATTATAAAATAATTCACAAAAACAATAAAAATAAATACAAAAATTATTTTCAAAATAATTTAAACAACGTTATTTTTCGAATTTAATAATTCAGTTTAATTTTTATAAAACAATTAAATACAACAATAGAGTTAATTTAGAAAACAATAATGTAAGTACAAACATAAGCAAAAATTGTTCTTTTTTTAGTTGTAACATTTTTCAGACACAATTTGTAATATGTTTTGTTTTTTTGTACTATTTCACCGGTTTCTCTTCTTGTCGCCTCGTGATTCATGCCACAAAATGACAGAAACGCACACACTCACACAGATGACGTCTAAGAATAGCAGTTATAATTGTGTAGAGCACAACAGAATCTAGTAAGGTTGCGTACTGCGTCAGTGTCCGGTGGATTTCGTCGGACTGCGGTGCTGTTGTGATTTTTGTGTCAAAGTGAACTGTTATTTACCATGAGTTTCATCGGATTTGAGGGTTTTGGTGCCGCATCAGCTGATGGCGAGCCCGCCCTGGACGTGTTCATGAAAAAAGCCGTCGAAGTCAAAAGAATGCTGCCGTCCTTGTTCAACATTAAAGTAGTAAGTATTTTAAATACCGTTACACATTTTTGTTTACGCTCGAGTTATTCTTTTTAAAAGTAATAGTCTTTCTTTTGCCTTTTGAAACATTATTATTATTATTATTTTTGCATGCGAGTAATGACAAACATTTTATTTTTGCAGGGTTGATGTTTCGAATAAAGCAATATCTTTTCATAATTACTAGTGCTTTTAGCAAATTGATACTTTATGGCACTTTTTAATTGAATGGCTTTTTCTCTCACCTTCAGCAAGCTTTACAAGTGAAATAACGTTGCTGGATATTATTTATTCTACGCATTCACGTCCTTTATTTCGAAATTCACATTACTTTTCAGTTATTAAAAGTCAGAAGGATTTTATTATCGATATTAACTAATGTATATTAAGAAACGATGTTGAAAATAGTTTTAAATGTCCCTTGCAAATTGTGTCAAAAACATTGTTTTTTATTGTTAAATATTTTCATGTTTAAAAAATATTATACAAAAATATGTACATTAATTAGATATGAAAATAAAAATTACACTGCTCTGAAAAAACGAGTTCAGAATTACACCTTTCAACAGTAATTAATAAAATTACTGTAATTTGATTGATCTATTTAAATTAAACTAATTAAATACTTATTCTGAATTGTAAATTGTTAAAACTGTGATTAAAATGTTTCATAATCAAGTGTAAGAAAACAATATGTTATACTTAGCTCAAAAAAATGGATTAAGGAAAACACTTTACATCTAAAGCCTTAACAGTGAGAGAAGAGTAATGATTTGAAATAGTTCATCACAAGAAAATATTTGTAGAATAATTTATAAATTGTATTACCTTGGATAATTTGCAAATGAAACATAAGGATTTTAATTCATAAAAATTCTGAGTAAAATGATCAGTCAATTTAATTTGTTTGAATGCCAGTACTATATCTTGCAATACAAATTATCATATATTATTTAAGTAATAATCTATAAAAATTAAATTCTAATACTTATTTTATAAAATAATTTTATTTATTTCATCTTATTAAAGTTGAAATCAACTTTCATATTTTTTCCTGTGTCATTTGCTATTAAAAGATTTTATTTATTCAGCATTTTTCCTCGTCAATTTTAAAATTATTGAAAAAACAAACAAACAAAAAACAAAAAATGCAATCGTAGAAAAGTAGGCATTAATTGGTTTTGTATTTACTATTTGCAAAAAATTAATTTTTAAACAAATATTAGACTTCCGGTTTGAGTAATAAATTTATTTGTTTGTAAACTGAATTAGAAAACTTTTGGAAAGTTTTAAATAGAAATGAAGATCAGTGAACCAAAATTTGTTTCATTCTACGTGAAAGTTGATTTTGTTCATGATACTTTTTCGGACAAATCTCAAGGATATTTAACTGAAAGACAACAGCAGTAATCTCTGATCAGAGCAAATTCGTCCTGAATTTTTCGTTCACCTCACCTTGCTTGGTCTCACTATATTTGGCGAAAAGCTGAAACAAATTTATAACTGCTGCATTAATAAAATGTATACCAAAGTAAAGTGGTCCTTTTTATTAGATCACATTTAAAATTAAAACATTTAATCAAACAAATTAAAAAAAAATCAGGATTAATTTGTTAAAATTATTCAAATTAAGTTTAGCTTTTTTATTTTGTTAAAATTAATACAATTAAGTGCAGTTTTTGCAATTAACTAACTTTTTCAATTTGTGAAATGAAAAATTAGTTTGAAGAGTTATTGAAACATGCGCACACCATTAAGTGAACGATCCTTCACTCACTAAGTGCATAATAACGTTTAACAAGTAGAGTCAGCTAGTGTTTCAAATAAGTGTTTTAGTGGAAAAGCGTTTCAGACAACTCGATTTTACCATCATTATATTAAACTGAAAGTGAAAATGGAATCAAAGGTCAAGAGTAAACATTTGATCAACTTTGTAAACTGTTTCAAAATTATTTCTCTACTTATGTAAACTGATTTTAATTACTTAATAAGTAACATTCATGATTTGAAACATGAATTATTAATGAGCATAAAAATTGTGAATATAAATTTCGTTAAGGATTTATTAATTTGAATTATCTGTTTTCTCATGCAAATTTTCAAGCTGAATTACGAATTTATAAATAATTGAGTTTATAAACT
>JABFPM010000930.1:0-23792 GCA_022817325.1 Idris sp. 1 HC-2018 | reverse complement strand
GACTTATAAATTATATTGTATAAACAATTTTTTACCATTTTTATTGCATATAAGAAACAATATTATATTCGTTAAATAAGAACAACAAGAATATAATAATACTCGAATAATACTATAAACAGAAAATATTTTTGCACTGACTGTACGTCACGTGGTTATGTTATTAATGCGCATGAGTAGAAAGCCGAGAAATAAATAGAAATCCCTACCGATATCATTCTGTCGCAGCACGCTTTCCACTTATTGAGATAGCATGCAGCGCCCATTCCAGTATTACTATATTTCAGTAGTTTAGACATACTTTGACAGTACAAACTGAATAAAAATTTATAAATAAATAAAACTCAATGAAATGTTTTTGAAAAAAAAGAAATTAGCAGAAATAATGAAAATGAAAAGTTTTGTAACAAAATCTTATTTTCAAAAAAATTTAATAATTTTATTACAACGTTACAAAAAATTAAATATTTTATGCATTGTGATTTAATAAATACTGAGAAGTTCTTTAATTTTGTTTTAAAAAACTGCTTATTAAGAATAAGTTTACATTTACAGTGTGCCAATGTGTAAAAGAAAAATTACGCATGATAAATTTAGTGAATTTTTTGCTAGCATTTAATTGAATATGCAATTTCTAAAATAAAATAGTATTTAACTCACTTAAATTTATGCAATTAAAAATTGAAATTTTGTCTTCTTATTATCTCATACATTCTTTACATACATTTTTTTTAACATTTAAAAAAATAACTGTATTACAAAAATCTAAGTGTCCCAAAATTTATCACATAATTAAATTAAGTAAATATGATAGGTAATATTTTATTGTTACTGAACTTTTCTCAATTTACAAAAAGTAATTTGTAATTCATTTAGTTGTTTCTTTAATAATTGAATTAAAAAATAATTTTTTAGTTATACTAGATTTTTATTATTGGCAATTTAATAAACACTTAGAATTAATTAATTAATAATAAATTTTTATTATTTAGAACTTCATTTTTAAATTGCTATTGATATTTCACGGTGATCATTAACACATTTTTTGTTTGTACACTTCGCCCCTCTCAATTCACACATTCAAACGATAGGCCCGCCCTCCAATGCTTTTTAAATGGAACCACTAACACACAGATACTTTTTTAACTTTTCTCACGCATGCAGATTTGGGTCGATTGTATAGACAATGTGTTAATAGTAATTATAAAAAGAACATTATCATCTAAATGCTAGCTAAAGTTTAATATAATTTTCTATTTATGATATTTGTTTGATTAGTGTAGAATAAAAATATTTTTGAGAAAATAGTGCAATACAGTTTTCAAAAAAGTATTCATAATTTTCGGTAATAATTGTTAATTTACAGTAATACTCAGATCTTCTTTTTTCATAATAATTTATCGAAATTCATCAAACTTATACATTTTGACATTTGTGGTTTGTTTACAAATTGCATTCTAACCAAAATCAATTTGACAATTTTCATGTGTTCCTAAATACACTGAAAATTTACTTGCACCATTTTTACTATGCTCTCGACTCCGACACCTTATGAAAATCACTCTGTATTAGTCTTGTGTAATTATGAGACAAAAGATTACTTCTGTAAGATTAATTTTTTGATACATTTATTTGGATAGTAATAAAAGGAAAAAAAAATATTAAACAATTTTAATAATTTAATTTCGTATTCATTTATAAATAAAATAATTGTAATACAAAAATGATGATTTAATTAAATTTAGCTTTACTTTTATAGTAAGAAGAAAAAAATTAAAAATGTTTAATTATATGATTTGAAAGACGACAATATTTATTATCTTTTTTCGATTTCTTTGAGCAGATGACAAATAAAAAAGTGTTGCAACCACGTGGATCTGTG
This sequence comes from Idris sp. 1 HC-2018, assembly GCA_022817325.1. NCBI lineage: Eukaryota > Metazoa > Arthropoda > Insecta > Hymenoptera > Scelionidae > Idris > Idris sp. 1 HC-2018. The sequence continues at coordinate 21,910 of JABFPM010000930.1, read as the reverse complement.
GGTCATAATAACTCTGTATAATCTCTGGGCGCAATGAAATTCAGTTTTGACTTCTTCATGAAATGGGTTCTATGTACTTTTATCACTTCGTTGACTCGGTAAATAGTGCACGAATAGCATGTTTTTTTCATGTACATGCATATCTGGACATTCGTATTGAGAAAATCTTTTTTTACTTTTTTGAACTCATATCAACTAAAATCTTTTGGGTCTCTTAATCTTTTTTAATTAACTTTTGTATGATTTTTTTGATAACACACAAAAAGTGTGATTCATATTAAGAAAATAAATAAATGAAATAAAAATAGAAGACAAATAGTAAGAATTTGAAAATTAGAAAATACTTTGAGAGTTGTTTTGAAAACGAAAACTTACGTCATAAATATGAAAGACATTTAAGCAATTTAATTCAACTAAAATATTGTGTATTTTGACATAACAACATTTGCTTCAACTGTGTGCAAGAAGGAGAGAGAGAAACGATTATATCACAATGCAATATCTTTTTGTACAGACAATTGAAAATAAAGTTTGCTCTCGCTGAAGCAAATAAGTTTTGAATTAAAAGTTTTCGGTTTTTAAGAGCATTAAAGTACTTTGCAACAACGAAACAATCAAAGTTACAAACTCGAAATATAATTTATAAATGCATTTTTTGATTTTTGATTTATATTCGTTCACAGAATATTCAGCTGAAAGAATAAGCAAAGCTCATTTTCTTATGAAAATTTTTAAATTGTATTTCAAATTACAAAACTTGTAATTAGATGCTTAATTTTTCAATTGTTTTTATTAGTTTTGCCAACCTTTTAAATCAAACTAAATTATATTTTTAAGTTACACTCAACTTATATTATTAACTTTAGAAGACGATTTCTAAAGTTAATTTATTATTGTTGATCAATGCTTTATTTTGCGTTTAAAGTTGAATATGCACTGTTATGAACAACGAATTTTAATCTTGAATTTTCATCAGAAAAAAAAAATCCATCGAACGAAAATTTTACTTAAACAGAACGTGAACTTACTTAATAGGTCGAAAATATACAGCGATTAGTTTGTCATTGTTCAGGCAGATTGATTTGTGTTCATTTTGTAATTATTTATAAAAGAGGTGGATTAATAGTTGAACTCGTGAATTAAAAACTACTAATTTGAATTCTCTTGTGCAATAAATTCCATTATTTCTGAAAATTTGTTTCGAGAAAATATACAATTTCATAACTGAAATTATATACCCAAAATCTCATCCATATTATATCTAATGAGCTCGCACGATAAGACCATTAAATATATAGAATTGCGACAACAATATCCGCTTTATATACAGCTGTGCTATAAAATTAGATATTGTTTGTATCTATGATATAAGCATCTGTACCAGGATAAATTGACTATTTGCCTTCGCATTGAGTTGATGCACACAACAGCTCACTCTTGTCCACATTTTGCGAAAGATGTCTTAGAATTCCCAGATGAGATGCTCAAGTTTCGTTTTCTTCTCTTCACTAATGCTTGTTAGAGTTTTCGTGACTTCGGTTACCTCATTGAATTTTATACGCTGAACTCATGGTGATCATTTGTCTTAGTTCCTCGAAACTTGAGCTCACTTCCTATGTTAATTCCACTTTAAATCCTACTTTACTTTGTTTTGCTAATAACAAGAAAAAAAACCGGAAAATTCTTTGAAAAAAATGTTCAACAAAGAAACCTAAGAATTTTTTTCCAGCTATCAGATATTTGTTATTATCAAATAGAGGTAAAAAATATTTTCTTGGGAGTAGGGTTTCAATGGAGATTCCACTTATGCAAAAAGTATACTTTTGAAAATAAAAATGTCAATAAAATTCAAATTAATGTTACAGCACTCGAACCATAAATTTGTTCGGAATTCATTGTCACAAAAACGACTTTTTTTAACATTTATACCTGACCTATTCCATTTTGAAAAGAATAAAAAGTCCATTTATCATCAATGTTCAAACATAATCCTCATTCTGAAACTTGAAAGTGCATATCTAATCGATTTGCAATTAGGATTGATTTTCCCAGTGGAACTAGGGAATTGCTTGCCCTTGATTAGAAACTTCGTACTTCTTCTTTTTTTTCATCACAGATTCCTAAACATTTTTAACCTATTCAATCTTAATTAAAATTTTGTCTTTTTTTAATTTTACTCTCTATGGATATAACATTTCATCTGTAAACAATTTAATACAATATTTGATACGTACACTTTGCATTAATTGCAAGTTTTGTCAGTGGTTAGGACTTTGTATTAACTATGAATAATACATGATTACTTTGTACATATGTTAAATTCATACTCTATACATGCAACTTATACAGAGAGTTATATATCCAAAATCTATGAAAATCTAAATTTCATTTATACATTATTAATCATATACATGAAATTATGTAGAATACGTTATTGTATAATTTAATATTATAGATAGTTTGTGAACATCTTTTAGGTTAATAATTTACCTTTTTTTTTATATAGAAGGTTAGTTTATTACCAAATGTTTAGTTTTTACTAATGAAAATAAGAGTTTTTGAAATATATTTAAGGGAAAATTATGTTTTTTTTTGTTTTTTTGGGAACTGATGAAAATATTTATATGGATAATAACACTTAGCACGGAATTAAAAAACAGTATAATCCTTTGAAGTTGCTCGTTGAAATTGACTGTTAATTTGTATTTTCCCTTCGAGGATACTGATCTAACAGGTATTTAAAGACTTCTGCTTGCCTCAGCGTACAAAGACTGCGGAGGCATCCGACGGATAATAAGGCGGAAGAACCATAATGGAAACCTTAATGGGTTGCACGTTGGTACATACACCGTTAAAATGAGCAGACTTTTATTATTATTATTAAAAGACATTATTAATCCGCATTCCAGTTTGAGCAAAAATTACAATAAATTTTGTACAAGTACGATATTAAATTATCTAAGTTAGCTTTTTTTAAAAAATGTTATACTGTCAAAATAATTTGTTGTGTACATTTTCAAAATTTGGTTTGATTATATTTAAAGATTTGTGTTCGTTTGAAAAAATACTTGTGAAATGTAATTTAAAAGACCAAAATCCAAAAATTTAAAAGTAAAAGAATTAAAATTTAAAATTAAAAAAAGTTAAATAAAAAAAAGACTAAGCTTATATTAGTCCCAAAAAAGCGTTTCCTAAAAATATTAATATTTATTACATTTTTAGTAATAAATTGTATTAATTAATTTTTCTTTGCTGTCTTTTAATATTTCGTTATCGAACGAAAGGGCCGGCATAAAACAGAAATATTGCTTTTTACGGCGAAAAATCTTTTTCATTCCAAATCGCGGCATTTTTCGTTTACTCGCGGAGAAAAAGGCCATAACGCCCATATGCCACGGTCCATTACGCAATGAGAAAACTTTGAGACGGTTCACGACATAAAAGCCGAGATTGTTCATGTATGACCTCTTATAGTGGCACAATAAGTCACTAAACACGAACCGGAGGAATGCTTGAAGAAGTAAAAAAAAAAAAAATTTCCCTCGGCAAATAATTTTTTTTGCGTTTTTTTAAGCTTGAAACTTTATTATTCGAAGCATTTTTGCAATTATTTCTCGTAATTTCGTTTCAAGTAATGAATAATGCCAATGTGCTTTGTTCAACAATTTTTTTTCATACTACTCTTAGAATTTTACGTAGTTGATGTAATTTTTTTGAATGTAAACTTTTTGGTAAAAAACATGTATTCTATTCATTTTTTGTGTCTATTAAAGTTAATTTTCTACACATTTCTGTGAGTTCTCTTAAAATGACAAATTGCCGAAAACAAAGAAACAAACAATTAAATCCGATCAAGTTGTCAAGTTTTTAATCGGTTCAAATGCGTTTTCATTCGGATTAAATGACAAAAGTTGAATAACATTTTTTTCGCTGATCGGTTGGGGGAAAAACGGTTTATCGGTACGTGTTATTTTGTTGCAAAGCGGCGGAAACAAAGTTCGTAATTCAAGATTACATTATCAAAGGCCGATATAAATAAAACCTGTCGCTTAAATCTGTAAAAGAGAAAGAGCGCTTTAAATTGCGGAATGCTTTTATAAAAATCGCTTTTGTTTCCAGTTTTAAAGCTATTAAACTAGGTTAGGAGAGTTGAGTGAAAAATTGTCACACTATTCTTTGTTTTTTTTAGAGGAGATGCGATACAAATATTGAAATTCCATCCGTGCGATGGATTTTTGGTGCAAGTGTTCTTCCTCCTGCGATAAAACTATTTTGCAGAAGGGCTTTAAATACTCGACTAAGCGCAACGATAAAGTAGGCATTTAAACGCGTCAAATAAATCGTGCCCGAGCCAGTAAATCTCTTACGTCCACTCTCGATCGATTATTTCTAGTTTTGCAAACCACGTTCTATGAATTGTTTCGTCTTGCAGAATTTCAAGTTTTTTTTTCTTTCTACTTGACGTTTAGAAATTACTTTTTTTCGAGCCACACGCAAAACTTGCGGATGCAGATGTTTGCAAGAAGTGCACTTACGATAAAGTCACTGGTAATTAATAATGCTCAGAGATAACGGACAAGAAAAAGGATTAAATATTAAAAAACGAGTACTCTATTCTTAGATTTGTTCAGAAAATATTGGAAAAAAAACACGATAAAGTCTTCAAAAGCTGTATACAAAGTTGAAAATTAACATATTAAATTAAAAATCATTACTGCGCATGCTTGTATGTATACTAGAATCTACTGCGCATTTGAATATACCTACTGCATATCTTTTGCGTGCGCAGTAATTTAAAATGAATTCAAATTCATGCGTAGTAGGTTCTAGGGCTTCAAATTTATGCGCAATAACCTATAGCATACCCGAATTTATGCGCACTAGTACAAAACACACCAAAGTCATACGCAGTAGATTCCAGTGCTCTGAATTCATGTGCAGTGCATCCCAATTTGTGCGCAGTAATCGAAAACAAAAATTATGAAGTACAACATTTGTAATTTACATGTCAAAAAATGAAATTTTTTGATAAAAATTGTTTTTACAAGTTGATTTAAAATGGCAAGCGTTTAATGATAATTGCTCTCAGAGTTGCCGCTTATCTTTTGGTGTGATCATTCGCTGTCATTGCAAACTCTTAGCTCAGTGTTGGCCAAGATAATTCGAGAAATTGTGGCCGCGCAATGTTTATGTGAGCGGGTGTGTGCCTAATCGGCCATTCGCTAGATTAGACAGGACCTTAATTATAAAGATCCTGATTGGTTACATTCTCCGGAGGATTATTCTGCGCGGCAACTTTAACGCCTCCCCTAGATTACACTCTTTGTTATCGCATAAAGAAATTTCCGAAATTGTGTATACACCAGCAATGACCAACGTGCTTCGTATTTCTCCAGTCACTAATTGCGTTTTTTTTCTTTACATTTAATCAAGTCCCTTTGGCGAATTTTATCCTGCAAAACTTGTTAACTCGTTTCATTTACACTTTTTGTTCAAATTACGTTTAGTAATATTTCAAAGTAAACTTTCTTTCACAGTGTACTTCATTATTTTCAGCTATTTTAATCCTTAGTTTGACAATTTTGGATATTGCGTTTTGAGATTTTCCAGGCATAATATATTTCAGGATTTATTTTTCGTATGTGTTATATGTATATATCAACACAAGCAAGTTTTATTTCATGTATATGTATGTTGTAATGGTGCAATGACTATTTATAAATACAAAAATATTAATGGCGGCAATACATCACACGATGGCGAACCGTCCGCGGATGTTGTTATCGATGTTACGCAGTTTCGTAGATTCAACTTTTATTCTCGTATATTTCCCTTGCGAAAATTATTTTTATTCTTATTTTTTTCTTTTTCATTTTTTGTTTATAGAATGACACTATTGTACGAAAAAAGAAGAATGCTTTTAGAACTCTTAATTTGTCGTAAATTATTTTTTTCATGACAATTTTGGGAAAAATCAGATACAAAATTTGTCTACTCTAAACTTAATAAATGATGCTCCAATTAATAAAATTGACATTCACTTTGTTAAAAAGAACTTTTAATACGAATAAAAGAGTTGTTCAACAAGAACTTATTCTTATTACCGAACAAATTGTTCAATATTATATTAACAATAATAGCACCGACATTTTTATTCTTAATAAATTCTTCGCTTGAAAATACAATTGAAATCAATAAAAAAGTGGATTTTATGAAAGTTGATCTGAAAATTCCATTACTTTATATATCTGTCCATAACAAGTATTAGAGAATTAAAGAAAAGATTTTTCAATTGAATTTTTTCTTTTCATAAACCATCATAAAAACAGACGATAAACTAAATTTTTTGTTTAGAAAAAAAACCTTGATGAAAAAAATTGATGACCCAGCTTTGTGAAAATAAAATTAAAAAAAAATAACAACAACTGATACGTATTTTCTATTCCAATTTATCAGGCAAATAAAAAGCAAAAGATAAAGCTAAAAAGGGCATTAAAACTTTTTTGAGGTGATTTTTGACGCTACTATGTGAGTTTCGTTCACATTGACCAGCTGGGATTAGGGGAAACTTGTTCAAAGCTAGGTGCCATATTATTAAGGATCGTGATCCGTTTACTTTGACGATAGAGGACTCAATAAAAAAGCTATAAAATGTTGACAAGATAAGTTTTTTTTTGGCGAGAAGATGAAACGTCAAATTTATTTAGAAAAAAATCAATAACTTTGCAAAATCATGTCATAATTACAACTCTCTCAGTTACTTGTACTCTTTTTATAGTCCAAAAAAATTTGATGAAAAATAATAAATTAAAAAAAAAAAGTATACGCAGATTGAATTTGGGATTTTATTATTATATTCATCTGAAAATTCACTAAAAGGCACGATATTTTACGAAATTGTTCTAGTTTCATTGCTTTCAATCTCCGGGGATCCTGCCAGACAGTAGAAGATTGGACAATGAAAGTCATAAATTCAATTCAGATTTAAATTTTGTATCATCAGAAGAGAAAAACGTAAGACTTACATTTTCCAGGACATAATGGAAATAATAGTCCCACAGGGATAAGGTATGCATGATTCCTTTTCATTTATCCATATTTCTTATTGATAATTTCCAAAAAGAAGAAAAAAATTATCAAATTAAAAATAATCATAATTTTTAATTCAAAACACCTAGGCTATTTTGTTTGCGAAATAATTATCTCGAATTGCGTAATAATTAAAAGATTTAATTTAAACTTTTTTGTACATTGAAAATGAGCAGGATCGCTGCCAAATGATCAATTTAATTTAATTTGATCGACTATTGCAAATCAACGTATACAAAGTGGGTGCGCACACAATTTCGATACTGACCCAATAAACCATTAATTTCTAGCAAATTATCATACCACGAGCAGTTTACGATATATATGTGTGAAATACGACAGTAGTTAATGGCATTACATTGCTCGTATACGTATATATGAAGGGCATAATGTGTATCATGGGTATCATTAATCCAGACTTACATAATCATTTTTGCACTCTTTGTGATTTAAGGTTTCCGCCATAAATCAAACAATTGATTGATTTGTATTAGGGGGTTCATTTGTGAAATGCTTTTCTCAAATTATTTATTGCCATTGAATTTCAAATTTTCATGATTTATTGCTCAAATTTGAAATATGGTTAAAAATAAATTGTTACAAAAATGGTTAGTTATTAGAGAACAAATTCATAAATAAAAAACTTGTCGAAACTAAATGTTAAAAGTATCTTATTATACATTTTGAGAAATAATTTTCAACAACTAAAATCAAGATTTAGTGACAACTTCATAGTTCCATTGAATATATTACTTGAAATATATAACTGGACGAAACGAAAAAGCGGTAGATAATTTTATTCGATGTTTTGCTGCTTTTAAAGACCTGCTTGAATTTTATAAACCTTATAAATACTTCTATAATGCAATCACGAGAGATTTGTATGAGATTAATCAAAGGTAATCTTGATAAAATCAAGATTTGATGATAATTTCAGATATCCTTTTAAAAAATTTACGAGATATATTAAAATTATTGTCAAATTTAAAAAAAATGTTACTGACTGTAAACATGTTCTTTTGGAAACTCGTAAGCATGTTGGAAGCTCGTAAATATGTGCAAAATAATGAATCTTAAAATTTTTGAAGTACAGTTTATATTTAAAAATATATTGTTGGAAAATTTATTATAAACATGAATTCAATAAATTTTCAACATTATTTATGTTTCAATTGTATCATATTGAATGTTAACGTTGAACATTTTCATATGAAACCGCAAAATTGAAATTATATTTCATATTGTTCTGTATGTACCGCGTTCACAATGTACATTTTGTTGAAAACTGAATTTGATATGTGTTTGGCTTCAGGCATCACAGTCTCTTATTTTATAAGAATAAGCAATTTAGTTTATACATTGATTTCCCTCTAATTGAACGAATCCTTTCAAATTTATGGTTCCTAAATTTAGGTTATCCCATTTCATTTTACAGAGCTTACAATAATATGATACTTGTTTCAGATGCCAGCAACTAACTTGTTAAATACTCATTTTTTCTTATGTAGTTTTTGATTTGTCGGATAATTTAAAACAAGCCATATATTTAATTAATATATTACTCAATTTTATTCCAATAAAATTCAATAGTAAATTCGACAATAATTTCTCGTTGCTTAAATTTTGCATCACTTCATTTGCTGCGAAAACGTCGGTCTGCTATTTAAATAATAACATTAACCATTTTTGCATAGCCGTTCAATTTAACCGACATGATTTCGATACAATTGAATTTAACATTGGCCCGAAAATAGGTGCGTTATTTAATATTTGTTCAAGTTGTATTATAAATCGAAATTATACACAGTAAATGTGATGGAAATTGTTACTACATGTTAATATTGCTATTTAAGCTAATTAGCTTGGTTTAATGTTATTCATGTAATTAAGTTGTTTGTTATTAAAATGTTCATTTGTAAAGAGTACCGTAATATCCTATTATAGTTGTGACCTGATTATTAAGTTATTAATATTACTCAAAAGCTCGATTGATTGCTTCTTTAGAATAATTTTGGATGTATAAAAGCCCTTGAAAATGTATACTAATTATGTGTAAACCAACTTGTTTATTTATAAAAAAAAATAAAATAAAATAATAACTTGCATCAAATAAGTACATTTCAAAATCAAATAAAAAAAAATTGTATCACGATAATTTAAAATGTTTTTGCGTCAACATAATTTATTTTCTTTTTCACATTAAAATAATTTAAAACTTTCCTTTAATTCTACTGATATTTTCCGACTTTTGCGATGATAATTTAAAAGCTTAAAATTGACTGTATGAATAGCTGTGCAAATGTAACACATTCGAAGACACCCAGTTTTTCGTGTTCTTCTCTCGCATTTCGTTAAATTTACAATGCCATATCATTTGATCCAGCTTTCGTTACATTTTCACGGCTCTGAATGGCATTTGTGCATATCGATTCACCGCGATCAGTTGACCCGACAACGCGAATAAATAATATAATATTGGAGATATATGAATACGAGAAACAGAGATAATGCTTCACGATTTTCAGTCGTGCCATGGTTGCAAAATAAAATCAATTCAGCGACGATGATAGTAATGTTTAATAACACGAAAAAACGATTTTTTAAAATTTATTTTATTTATATTACTCCCTTTTTTTGGAAGATTTGATGCGTCTGAGTAATTTGCCATAACTCACTTGGGAAAGCGAAGTTGATTGAACAAATTATGTACGGCAATTTCTAAGTTACGCTCGGAACTTTGAAGGTAGATTTTGCTGAATTTGGGTCACTATTTCAGTCCAGTCTCCATGGGTTACAAGAATCTTGTAATAAGCTTTGAGATTGGTAGGTTTTTTTGTCTCTTCCTTATCTTTCGTTATTTCTGCAGCTTCACTTGCATTTTCTTTTTAATTATTTTGCTGTTGTCTTGTTTCAACAAATATTATTTTGTTAGAGACCATTTTCTTAATAATATATACAAATTGAAAAAAATTACTAATTTGATAGTATTAAAAAATCATTGTTTACTTTTACATTGAAGAAAGTGAAGAAAAAAACTACATCGAAGTTTGAAAAATGCCTAAAACAATTTAAAAAACGCATAAAATAAAACTATAAATCCAAAATTAATGTTGAACATGCTGAATTATATACTAAAATATACTGCGCATCCAAATGTATAAGTAATAACTTACTGCGCATCTGCGTACCTATTCCACATCTTTATACCTGCGCAGTAATAACTAAAACTGTAAATACATGCGCAGAAGCATGCAGTGCTTACATCTAATGCGCAGTAATAAAAAAATTAATCAAAAACAAAAGTTTTTAACGATATACAAAAATATATGTGCTTTACATTCAACAAATCTAATTAAATTATTAAATTGTCATACAATCTTTAGATTTACGAAATTTTGTGCTCCACATTTGATAATAAAGTGTGCTTTAATTTCATGTGGGATGAAATTTATAATAATTAAGTATGTCTAATGAAGTCATTGCGCTCATCTATAAATACATCAATACACGCAATCACTCGTGCATAAATACAAATAAAAGCAAACACAGATGGATGTAGTGTCACGCAAGTAGATATCGCTCTTGTGTTATTTGGATCGCGTCTAACTGACGTATGAAGCCACATGTTGTATCAAACATTTCTATTAAGATACAAGAGACATAAATAACCATAACGTGAACCGCACAGTTCATGTGTAAATAATTGCATTACATGTAGCACGTTTTGAGAGCCGCTAGCAGCATTTCACAATTTTGAATGACAAAATGCCATTTGTCAACATCACGAATGATACTAATTTTGCAATATCCGTTTTCATAACAATTTTTAAGTTTTCTTCAGAGGGGAAAAAATTGCTGAACAATTGATGACTTGTTATTTTTGGCAGTGACAATGGTCTGTTAAATTATAATATCATAAGTTTTTCCATTACAACTTTATTCCAGCCACGCCCAGGCACAATCAGTATACAGACTATTACTTTGCAGCCAACTTTATATATACAGGCAAACTCCCGAGTTTACGTGCGAAGCTCTTAGTACGAGATATGTATATTAAGTTCATAAATAACAATGGTCAACAAGATTTCGGGTAACACGAACAAAGGAGCTGGTATATTTTTGTACATTGCACTCTAAAATACATTTTGAATCGAACTTTATACGTGCTTAGCGAACTTTAAATTGAAAGCAATTTCTTATCGAGATTAATAAGGTGTCTTATTATGATTGGATGTTATTCTCTGAAACTTATTATATATATATCGGTTATGAGAAATTTACTTTCATCAAATTATAATTTAAATTTTGCTTGTAGTTTTAATTAACAATTTACATAAAAACTTCAAAAATTAATTTTATAGTTTAGTTGAAACGATTAAAAAGGAAAAGTATAAAGAATAAAATTCTTAACAACTAATTTTTGTTTAGCTTTTTGTACGGGAGTTTATTTTTCAACCTGTTAGCAAAACTGTTACATAAAATGTTTGCTACGAGAGTTGTTTCAAAAGTTTCGTGGACCGAATTTATATGTACTTAGCTAGTTTTCACATATTTTATTGCACTGAACATTACGGAAGGATCACGTTAATAATAATGCATGAAAAATTCAGAAAACCTCTTGTATAATTGAAACGGTAATAATACTCATGTTTATATTAAAAGCATGTGCTTCTGCATGTACACTTCTAAAGTGTATTAATAATTTTCTTAACCCGACAGTTTTGTAATTAGATTAGGTATAATTTTCAAACTATAATTTTGGATGATTAACACTAACTTTTACGTTTTGTTACAATTTTGTTAAACTCAAAAGTTTTATTTGAAAGATTTAGTTGAAAAAGCGATTTGTATGCAGAATTATTTTGTATTCATTGGTTTAATCGATTTACAAAAATCTATGCACCAAAAACAAAAGAAAGTGTACGGAATTTAATAGTATTTAAATATTTATAGCTTTTTTATTAAAAACAAAAATAATTGTAATATTTGAAAAATGGATTCTGTTCAGTGAAATTCATGGTTTAAAATATATAAGCTGTCATCGTGAAATATGAAAAATTTGAATAAATTTTTCAAAAATATTCTCCCGCTTATCCCAGATTTATTTCTGCCGCTTTGAAATTAGTCTGGATTAAGATCAAGAGTCAAATTATTACCACCAGGCTAACTTGCCAGAGCTTCACTAGACCTTCACCAACCCATTTCTAGCTCTTTGCCAGGTAATTTAAATCGATTTTCACTGCAATTTTGCAACAAATTAATCGTAAGCACGAATAGAAATATAAAATGTAAGAATTGACAATGTTTTTTTTTTTTTTTTTTTTTCAAACAAAAATGTAAATTTCAACATTTAAAATTGGATCTATACATAAAATAAATATGGACAAAGAAATGTGACAAAATAAATATGACAAAATAAATGTTGGACAAGATAAATGTTTTTTCACTATCTTCTATATTTTTTGTTTAAACAAATTCTTCACAAGTGTTAAGAAATAGCTGAATTACAATGATTACAATTAACTGGCAACATTTTTCAAGTATAATGTAGAGTTTTGTTTATAATATTTTATTAAAACATTTTGAAATTAACATTTTCTGAGCAACATTATTTCGCAGGTGGTTTTTAACCAGCAGTTACTTTTCCAATTTCAATGTCTACCAATGCTTGTTCGTTTTGCAATTTATCAAGAAATTTACAAAAAGATGCATGAGATTGGGAAAGTAAATTTTTAAGTCAATTGTGCCACCTTTCACAATTGTTGCTAGTTTTTGGATTGCCTTCCATAACTGTATCATAACGATTCCACAAATTAATATATCTTGATGATTCATTTATTTTGTCTACATTTATTTTTGAAAATATATTTTGTCCGCTTACGATAAAATTACTTGAACAATAAAATTAATGTATTGAAGAATTGTTAAGTTTTTTTTTAACGTATTCGAGGTATGTTTCAGGCAAATTTTGGTCATGTTTTAGACATACATTTTTTAGACATCTTCACATATGTTTTCAAACATATTCAAACATGTTTTCAAAAATGTTCAAACATATTTTCAAAAAGTGTTCTAACATATTAAGACATGTTTTGAATATGTTTCGAACATCATCTTTGTTTTAAACATGTTTTTAACAAGTTCTTTATTTCAAATATATTTAACACTTTTAGGGGCGGTGGCACTCTGAGCGTGCCACTTTTTGAAATTGTAATTTCCCGCGACTAACTTAATATTTTTACCTAAAAAAATTATGTGCTCTTCTCAATTGTTTAAATAATGTATCCCATTAATCAGATTAATTTTTTTTATTGGTACCACTGTAAAAAAAATATGAAATTATAACAAAACAACACCTGTCAACGGTGCTGCGTACTACTCGTATTTTTTGATGTTTTTCTTGAAAAACAAGTAGGTATGTAAATATTTATGTTCTAATAACTGATATTAATTTTGATTGCACAATATAAACAAAAAAAAACATAAAATGGCGGATTCAATATGGCGAACCTTAAATTGAAACTTTTTTTGATTTATACAAAAAATAGGTTATTATAGGTTTTTAGAGTTGCTAAACTCAAATTTGACATAAGAAAACATGTATACAAAATAGCAGATCCAATATGGTGAATCCAATATGGCGAATTTCAATATGGCGGATCAAAAATTTAAAAATATGTCAAATTTTATAATAAAAAAAACATTTTATAGGTTTTCGATGTCGCTGAGTTCGAATTAGAGGTTTAAAAGTCAAAATTCAAAATGGCGGATCCAATATGGAGGACCAAAAATAAAAAAAAAGCATCTTAATTCTAATATATGGGCATTTCTCTCTAACTTTTAACCTTCGTGTCGCTCAACTTTTCGAAAGATTATTAGATATTAATTTATCAAATTTAGCAAATGCATCATTATTAACTATGAAGTAAGTACTTGTTCTATTGTTTTAAGTAATATTTCCGCATGCACTATTCACATTTTGCGAATAATTTCAAGTATAAACTTAACATCTGTCATATCAGAGTGTGTCGCCATAGGTTATTGACACAGAATTATAATAATTATTCGATAAATCCTAAGAAATAGCAAGTTTTATATAGTAATGTGTGAAAGTGAAATGTTTAATTAATAAGTTAAAAATGTTCTAATCAGTCTCCGGCTTGAATTAAGTCATATATTGGCTGTCAAAGTTTGTCGTCAATTTTTGATGTCACATCTGTAAGATGTAAAAAACTCATAAAATTCAATATAAAGAATTTTTAATCGACATTTTTTATAAGTTGCACATGAAACTCAGGTAAAATACTATAATTATGAATATTTGAAAGTTAAATTACAAAGCAATTTGAGTATTATTTTGAACGAGACATTAATGCTTGTGATATGTTAACATTGCAATGTCACATCTTTATTTTTACTTTGAGCAATAATCAAATAACGTATATAGGTTATATTATATATATTAGTAATCCAATATATACATTATTTTTGTATCTATTGTCCATTAATGTTAAAAAAATGCAAATAATTTTTTAAATTATTCCGAGAGAAAATGAGCTTGTATCAACGAAAACTTGAGAGGCGATGAATGCATGAGGAATGTCGTGCTCTTCTTCAAAAAGGAATTTGTCCGAGCATGCATTCACCAGTGAGAGAAAAAAAGGAACTGGTTGCGGTTCATACGAGCAAGGACATTCCTCGAATATCAGAGGAGACTGATAGCAAACGAAAGGATCCCCGAGAACAATCACATGAAAGTGAAAAATAAGTTTTCAATTTTGCAAGATGAATAAATAATTTGCAATTTGTAAAACACAAATGCCGACAATTTAATTTAAAAAATATGAAAATCTTTCTATTTAAGACTAAAAATTATAATTCAGTCACAAGTAAAGATTCTGATATAATGATTTATTGCTCTACAGATTCCAAAAAAAAATTAACATTTTTTAATATTCATCCCACATAAAATTTCTCTATTTAAAACGATGCACGAAGTGACTTTCATATTATGCATTTTTAAAATGTCATCTTTTTTCCAAAATGTCTGCAGTCAGATATAAAAATTCATTTTATTTAAACCATGTTTTAAAGTTTCATTTATATATTTTTAATCAAAATAGAGAAAGAAATTCACAATAAATTGAAAATAAAAATTGTGTTAATGCAGAACACTGTTTTCAAATGTTCGTAAAAATAACTAAATTATCGATTTTGCGTCTCATTCTCAAGTCGTACATTTCTAAACCAAAAACATCAATTTTATTCTTAGATTTTATTCAAATACATAAGAACCTCGATTTATGGAAGAGAATTTTCTCAATATATTTATTATTATAAGTATATATTTTTATTTCAAAAAAGTATAATTTAATCTAATTTAAAAAAATCGCAAAACTTTATCTGTTTTTTTAATGTTTAAGATATATATTTTTATTACTGCTTTTTACTACTTGTTTAAAAATTGTATACTCTGTTATTAATAACATATAACATTGTTAAGGTCCAAATATTTTATTTGCTCTTAAAATTTTTGTGAATGTTATATAGGAAAGAAAAAAAGTACTGCTTATGAAACATTTTAAACATAAATTCATGTTTTTTAAAATAGCTTTTGAATATTAAAAAAAGAAATCTCTTTTCACCTATCAAACGGAATTTAACGAGCGGAACATTGGTTATCAAATAAAATCATCCTTGAGTAGCAATCGTGCATTATCACTCGTTACAGATAAGAGGAATAAACACTTGACGTAATGCATTGTCGTCACATGTTGGCGACGTATTCGTCGTTGTGTTTAATGAAATCAAATAACGAGGATGCGAGTTTTTCAGAGACACAAATGTAGGGAAGGAAGGTCAACGAGAAAGGCGCCGATGAGGACAGGGGATCTGAAAGTGGTGCACATATA
Organism: Idris sp. 1 HC-2018; assembly: GCA_022817325.1. Classification (NCBI taxonomy): domain Eukaryota; kingdom Metazoa; phylum Arthropoda; class Insecta; order Hymenoptera; family Scelionidae; genus Idris; species Idris sp. 1 HC-2018. Next base: position 5,909 of record JABFPM010000930.1, on the reverse strand, counting down.
AGCACACCTGCTGGTTAAAACAAACAATGCAACTCAAGAAGTCATTCATTTTTATATTATTTATTTCTATTTTTCTATTATTTTTAGAACAGAAAAGAACAAAAAAGGAAATTTAATTTAGCCCAAACAAAAAAATGGTTTATGAAATTAAATTTTGGAAACATTTATTATTTATAGTCCAAAGTACTATATAGTGACTCTAACCTAAATCTCCATTTATGAGATAAAACCCGATACTGTAGGGATTAATTAAAACGCTAATTATGTTATTCAGGTAAAAGCTAGCAGAAAATAAAAATCAGATTTCACAACTTTCATAAAAATTGGGGACAAAATTATTTCCTTATATTTTTTATGTACTGGAATCATGCTTTTCCATTTAAAAAATTTTGTCATCAAAGAAATTTTGTCTTTTGAAAAATATATATATAAAATATACGTATTAAATAACGAAAACTCTTTGATACTTTGACCGAAAAGCAGGCTTTTGATGGTTGATAAATAATCATTTACTGGAGTAAATGTACAAATAAATCGACTCTTGCATATTTTACTAAAAGTTTAAAACAAATTAGATTTAATGGATCTTAAATTATATATTATATTTAATATAAAATTACTTTTTGTTTGACCCAAATAACACATAAAAGCGATTTGAAAAATAAAATTCTATTCATTTAAGTGGACAATTCATCTTCATTCAAAATTAATTTTCACCCAAGAATGTGCGTCGTCAAGATTATTGATGATGAATGTTGCAAGTTAACAACAGTTAACTGACAAAGAAGGTAAACCCAAAATTGAAACTTTGATGGCACAATGTAAAGCATATTCCTTCCGTGCGAGTACACCTTTGTCGGTTGAAAACTATTGTATAAGGTTGCGGCCAGTTGGATCGGCAAAACTCGAGTTTGTGCAAGCAAAATTCAATGCAGACAAGTTACATTGTTCAAAAATGTTATTATTTTTGTTTGCCTCTCTTCACAAACAATTAACAGTTAATTGCAAATAGCGTCACAATTACTACTCCACTTTAGTTTTATTAATTTGGCTTTAACGACCAGTCAAAACCAATCAAAGTAATTAAATTCTACTTCTTTTGTTACAAAACTTCTTTAATTTTACTTGATAATTCCTTCAAATTCAATCATTTTTACAAAAACGTTTGTCTGCCCTTATCTCTTTAGGGTGTTAAACAAGAAAAAAAATATGAATTTTAGAATAAAGCAAAGATGATTCGCAAAATAAATAGTTTTGACCATGAAATTCATATTTTTTATCCCAAAATATGTTCTTGTTATGTTTATAAACAAGTATTGTTTTGATTTGTAATGTTTGTTTATGTTTACATTGATATTTCTCGCTTCTTTGTATATAGGACGCAAACATTTTAACAGTTTAATGGTGTTCAGCAATTGTCTGAAGCAGCCAACATATTCCAGAATAAAAGAGTTTGAAAAAATCATTACTTTTAAGGTTATGTAGCGTAAAAACTCGACCGGGTAAAAGAGTGGCCGATAAAGTACAATTGCGAGATGCGCACTTAGGAGCAGGTGGCAAATGTTTCAGAAATCTCTTGCTTCATCTAATTCTGACATTTTTCTTTCACTTTTTATGTCTTCTAATTATTCATTTTATTATTTTTTTTCTCAGCAAACACAGTCATTTTTTATCAATCCTTTAATACCGTTATTTTGATTTCAGGTTATTTACTTTTTTTCTTTTTTTTATATTATTCTGAAATAACTGTGCTGTTATTCTTTTTACGATTACGTCACCTGACAAAATTTGCTCGTCAATTTATAGTCCGTTGAAAGGTTATGATGGTCAGAGAATGAAAAGAGAAAGAAAAAAAGGAAAGAAATAATAATGTTAGTTTACGAGAATCATCACACGTGGAGTTTGGCTTTGGTCCAAGAGGCGCCACTTTTGTTGTCCCAAGATGGCGTTGCTACAGCAAAAAGTTTAAAAATTAATTATTACAAAAGTACCTATAATAAAAGTAAAATAGACAAAACGAGCAAATTAAATTTATGACAACATATGTGGCATTGAGAAACGACCTTGCAAGACGTGAATGACCTAAAATTCCAGCTGTAGACTTTCTATTGACGACAACAAAAGTGACCTTGACGATGAATCATCACAACACAAATGACCTTGAAAGTGACTCGACAGAAAAAAGTCAACTTACAAGAATTTCCATACTTTTTATTAGAAATTTTATATCTACAAATTTTAATAGATAATTTATTTCTGGATAACTTAATATTTATAGAACAACAAAATGAAGTTCTTTATGCAGACATTTTTGCTTCTTTTTATTATTACTAAAAAGAAGCACGCTTCGCGCTCGCTTTTCCATTAAATTTTTAAATATAAACAAAATTTACATTTTATAAAACTATTTTGCTTCTTTTATTAAATATACTATTACAACTTAATCCAAAAATATTATCTTTCTTAAACTTGTTTAAGCGAGTTCCCTCAAAAATTCATAGTTCATATAAATGACAGAATTCTGAGATTTTTTACATTAATGTAAAATAATTGTTTTTTTCCCCCGAGGTTTGCATGAATGTATAAATACCGTTTTAAAGAAAATAATTTTCAAAGTCACTCACTTTTCAGGTTATTATTTCTTTTAGCAACTTCAACACTAATCTTGCTTTAGCTTTTCTTTTAAAACCTGCTGCAAAAAACCATGAGATATTTCCACACTGAAATTCTACGAGGTAATTCTATAAGGGAAATCCTATGAGTGATTTTCCAAATATAATTTCTATCTTTTTCAAAAGATATTTTTACATGGCACTTTTAGTTTACATAATCTATATTTTTTAAACTTTATAAGATATGATTTAAAAATATTTTAATACAAAAAATTTCTCTTCTGCCAAAAAAGATTATGAATGTGGTCATTACATATACTAAAAAAAGCAACTCTTAAATTATTTCCTTCCTCCTTAATTCTTCCCTTAAACAAAAGAGCAGTTATTATTTATTATAGGCAACTGTTTTGTACTAATTGTTTCAGTGATCTTTTAATTTTTTATTCTTTCTTTCTTTTAAAGATCACCATTCTAAACAATGTTGAATTATTCGAATTATTATACTAAAAAATTGTTTTCCAATAAATATCATGCAAAAATGTAATTTCAATAAATTACATTTTTTACTATGATTCAAATCTTAAAAAGTTGAAAAAGAACTGGAAAATGATTGAAAATTGATACTTTCAACTTTTTTCTTTCCAAAATGTGCAATTTATGTAGATTTTACACTTTTGAAACAGAAAGAAGGTTGATATGTATTTACTACATTTAATTGCAACCTTTTTTAACCTTTTTAGCCGCATTTTGATCTTTTTTACTTCTTTAAGAGTCCTTTTACATTCATTTCAACTCTTTTACTCTTTAATCTCTTTTTAAACTTCATACTGTGCGGATACATTTTTCAAAAAATAGATACAACAAATTTCATTGAATTTTGAAATCAAATTTCGTTTGTCTGACTGGAAAAGTTGAATTTCTCATCGTATAAGCAAATTCATACATTTTAAAAACAATTTATATTTTTTTTCAAATTTACAATTATTTCGATACATTTGTATGTACTTTTTTCTATTCTTCAAACATGCACCTGAAAAGTTCAAATTTCCTTTAGTATCATTCAAAATCACAATAAAAAAAATGAAATTGTAATTTAAAAAATGTAGTTTTAAATATTTTCCATTAGAATGGTAAAAAACATTTGAACCTACTTTTAATTTTATTATTTTCATAAACTCATGAGATGAATAATAATATTGGTAATAATAATTTTTTGCGCTTTTTAGTGTTTACTGTAAATATCATAAAAACATAAATTGTTGTTAGAACATGAATTATAATTTATCTGTTTATAAATTTTTATTTCTTAAATATTATTAAAACATATGCAAACTCAAGACACTAAAATGAAAAGTAAATTTATGTGAAATAGAAAAGTTTAAATGTACATATCGCCAAAAATACAATTTTAAATTGAACAAATTTGAAGTTTATAATAACAACAAAATAATCTACCTAAAATTGTGCTACTTTAAAGTGAATTCTCGTTTGAAAATGTGTCCAGAAAATTTTTCGAATCCTTTTGAGAGCTTCATTATTTAAATTCGTTCATTACATAAACTTAATAATAAATGGAAAATACTAAACCATTATTTACTCTTTATTGTCAATGTTTGTTTAGTTTCAATAAAAACTATCAAAACATCATAACCAACTAATTTGACATATTTTCTCGTGTCTTTTTTTGTTGCATTCTTTCAAAGATTAAAAGCTACCAATCACAAGCCATTTTTAGCAGCAACAATACTACGCCAATTCAGATTGTTATCTACTTTTAAAAAAGGGATACTCGGGAGAAAAACTGTTCAGAGATAAAATTGCCCGGTATGTATAACGAATTTGATTAGATATAATTTTTTCCGAATCCTTTACAGTTGCAATGTTTTATAAATCTTAATTTTATTAAATCAGAAAGAAAATAAAAACTCAATTAAATATCAGCATTTTACATGAAGAAATTGCATTTTAATTCAATTATATTATGTGAAAGTTGTCAACAAGAAAGTTGCAAATGAAGCATTTCTAGCAAAAGCGCTTTTTTGAGATATAAATAATTGGCTAATTGAAAAAGCTTACTAAAAACCGCCAAGTTAATAATCTTGGACAAGGTTGAGCGAGGTCAGTTGCGCTGTAAAAAAATAAGATATGCAAGCTTTTTGTCCGATTAACGACGTAACGAGATCCGTCTTTCTTTTTTATTTTATCAAAATCATCCCTTTTTTGAGGAGTTTATTAAAATTTGAAATGTACACATTTAATAAGTAGTACATTTAATTACACAAAAATTTAATCATTCTTTAGATTAATGATTTAATAATTAAAATCTAACAAAATATGGATTTAATTTGTGAATTTCAATGAATATTTTAATGGACACCATAAGGCTTTTTACGTTTGAAATGTCTCACATCATGTGATGATATAAACGACTTGCTGAAAAATTAATGTGATGTCCCGTCATTCTTGCATAAGAATTTATCAACTCATCAATTGTTTCCTAAACATGTCCAATACCGCGATCAGAATGCAGATCTCCATTTCACTAAAACCACGTTAGCGATCTGTCTAACTTGTTAATTTATTCATTAATCAACGGAATTGTACCTTTTACAAATCTATATATAACTAAAATATAATTGCAATAGTCATTTGAGAATAAATAAAGAATTTAATTGTGCCAGGGAAACAAAAATTAAAAAAAAATCACATTTTTCAAATGTTAATTTTTATTAAATTTTACGACATTTCGACGAACGAGTGTCATCATGTTCAAGTCTACAAAATAAATTAGTTACAATTAGATTTGACTACATATTTTGTTTCTCACTCAACACATATATATTAATTTATTCATACCTGTCAACATTTACAAAATTATATTTCAAATTGTCAAGTCTTATTTGTTAAGAGATAAAAAACATTTTCAGAAAATTAATTGAAAATGACCAATGATTATTTTAAATTCTAATTGATATATCAAATTATTTTATAGTTAGTAAATAAATATTATTAAATTGTTCTTTATCACGACTTCTACAAAAACTTCTTCAAAATCATCTTCTAAAAACTTCTATTACCCCCGTGTACGCACATGCGTGAAAGCGGGTGTATGATCATGAATTTTTCTTTATCTTTTTGTAAATGTATACTATTTTTGTAATTTTTAATGTGAAAAGTTTCTGAAGTTAATCTTTTCATTAATTTGCTTTCATAATCTAAGATTTTGATTTTATTCCAGTCAAATTCATGATCTTTTTCAGTATTTAATAAATTCATTTTCGAATGTTAATTTTACAT
>JABFPM010000929.1:0-23795 GCA_022817325.1 Idris sp. 1 HC-2018 | reverse complement strand
GTCGAATTTCATCGGATGGAACTTGAAAACTATGGTGTTTTTCGGTACAACTTTTGTAACCGGAATTGCAATTTGGAACCGCACAAGTTGGCATTTTTAACACAAAAATTAACTTCGATGAAAAAGTTTCCAATTTTTTCAATCTATTTAGATTTATTTAGACTTGGAGCACATAAAAAAGATTCACAGATCAGAAATAATGTTGCTCCACCGAGTTGTTCACGAAACGTTCATCGTCATATTTAAACACAGCTGAGGGGAGTGAGGAGAGCGGGGGAACTAGATCGGAGTACTACTAGCGCCAACAGTCATAGCGGATTTTAAGGTTTCACAAAAACCGATGATTTTTTATAGACGTGTCACTGGATTGGTATTAACAAAAAGCCGCGCCGAGAAGAAGTAAGGCGGTTACAAAATGACTCAGCAAGAGAGAGAGACTCGTGCAAGCGCACTCTAGACGAGTGATCCGAGCTGCCACTTATAGTGGCGGATTTATTCAAAATCTAATACTTCCTGCCGAGGATAACTCATCATAACATAGTTACAATAATAGTAATTAATATTTTATAATCACAGTTTATGAGAAACTAATTATTTTAACTTAACATTATCAGTTTTTATTTAGATTAAAGAAAATAAAACGTGTCATACAAAAGAAACTTATAATTAACATTATAATTCTTAGATTGAATACAATACAAACAAACATTAATCGTTGAATAAAATATAATATAGAATAATACTGTCGTTAGCAAACAAAAATTGAACCCGTTTGTTGTAAGATCTTGATTTCAATCGTTAATTTACAGTCGTTCAATTCCATCGTCGTTTAAAACTGTCGTGGTTTGTTCTTTCGTCGTTCATTCTATTATTTTTCTGAAACAGTCTAATATCATTAATAACATTTTGAAAACGTTCATTCATATCATATTCATTCATTCTAAATAATTATGGTTGAGAATTTCATCTCTTAAAGTTACAAATTTGTCAACATTAAGGGCTTTCGTTATTATATCTGCTAATTGATCTTTCGTTAAAAGCCATTCTAAAACTATTTGCTTCTCCTTAACTCTTTCTTTTACAAAATTTTTATGAACTTCTACCATGTGTCTAAGACGATTTCCACCACTCGTACTTGCAAAAATACCTGCTGCTGTGTTGTCATATCGTAATACGGTTGGAAGTAAATTATCATTCGTTATTCTAGTTAGAGATTTGTTAAGAGCTATCAATTCTTTGCAGGCAATGCTCATAGCCACATATTCGGCTTCGCACTTTGAAAGTGCAACATACTTTTGTTTTTGAGTTCTCCAGTTTATTGTATCTCCAAATAGTCGTATAATGAACCCACAAGTCAAGATGGATCCTTTACAATCTGCAAAACTTGCGTCTGAGTATGAAATTAAATCATTCCTTCAGCCCGTATAAATTAAACCCATATCGTATTCTGATTCAGTTTGATTATTCTGATGTTGACTCAGAACATTAACAGCATAAACTATGTCTAGTCTCGTTGATATAGCTAAGTACAACAGACTTTATGCAACTTCCCTGTAAGGTGCTTTCAATACTATTTTTGAGTCTGAATCTCCTTTCGTTAAGTCTTCTCGTTCTCTGCGTTCTCTATTCGCTACTTGTTGCGACACTATTGGTGTAATTTGAGAATTTACATCGTTAAAGCCGAATTTCGTCAGTATTTTGCTAATATAACTTTCTTGAGTCATTTTCATGGTTTTCGTTCTTCTGTTCCTTTCAACCTGCATTTCTAAAAAAATTGTTTGTTCCCTAAGATCCGTCATTCGAAAGCTTTCATCAATTTTGATTTAATTTCATTCAATTTTCCTTTGCTATTGCTGACCATTATGATGTCGTCTACTTACAATCATAGAATAACTATGTTATTACCAATTGTTAATGTAAAAAGACACGGATCGTTGTTGTCGTTAGTCAAACCCAGCGTTTTTGCTACTTCAGTGAATTTTTTGTTCCATAGTTTAGGACTTATTTTAAGTCCGTATAAAGCCTTTTACAATTTCCAAACTTTCATTCGTTTAATTTTCTTTGACACGATCATACCTTCAGGTAACTCCGTATATATGTCCTCTTTAATTGTGCCATTCAAAAAGGCTGTTTTTACGTTCAACTGACATGCTTATGAGTCATAATAATTTATAGCTGCTAAGACCACTCGTACTAATGGTAATCGTGAAACTGAAGCGTACGTTTCTCTTAGTTTGTAAGAATTTCTATCGTTAAATTCGCGTATTACTAGTCGTGCTTTGAATTTCGTACTTTTGTTAATATCATTTTTCCTTTTGAAGACCCATTTTGAGTCGATTATATTTGGTTTTTCGTTATTCTTGTTCGTCGGTTTATCAACTATCGTCCACAATTGATTCTTTTCGATCAAACTTGGTTCTTTGCTCATTCCTTTATCCCAGTTACTCTTTTGTTTACAATTCATGACCTGTTCATAAGTTTCTGGACACTCCGTTGTTAAGTTCAGCAAAGAAACTATGCAAGATCTGATCGTTAGTTTCGTTTGTACCTCTCACTTCCTCATGAATTTGAGGAAATTCAAATTTCTTCAATTTGAGATTCAACCTTGAAAATTGTGTGAATCTAGTGTCTTGCAATTTTCTACTTCTCGTATTGTATGGTTCTCGGTTTGGTTTTTGTATCTTCCTTTTTTTTGATTTACTCGTTTCTTCTCCTTCCCTTTCTAATAACTCTTTTCGTGGTCTTCCTCTTTGGAATTTCTTCTTCTTTTTGTTCTGTAGTTTTCTTATTTTCTCCGTTTACCTTTACGTTTTAATTCGGTTAATATTTAATGGCTTCCTTATTGTATTTGTCTCCATAAGCTAATTTTTCGTTAAATCTAACGTTCCTTGATTCGAAAAACTTTCCTGTTTCTGGGTTTAAAAATTTATAACCTGTAGGAGAATATCTAATTGATATTCCCCTTATCGCTCTAGGTGAGAATTTCGAATCAAGTTTTCTCATAATTGTCCAGTAAGCTATACATCCAAATCGTTTTATCTGTTCTATGTCGTACGAAAATTTGGACGCGAATTTATGTAGTGAAGTTTTGTACTCTATTGATTTGTAAGGTGTACGGTCATAAGCATAGACTGTCGCTTCTAGAGCTGAATCTCACATATTATACGGAAGCTTAGAGTCAAATGAAAGAAGTCTTATTTTGTTCTAAATCGTTTCATTGAAACGTTCTGCAACTCCGTTTTATTGCGGTGTATTTGGATTGGCAGTTATATGCTCAATTTCTTTCTTTAAGAGAACTTCCTTCGTATAACTCCCAGTATATTCTGTACCTTGATCTGACCTCAAAAAAACAGATCTTTTTGTTCGTCATTAGTAGATTTCTACTACTTTTAATAAGTTGTTCCAAACAGTGTCCAGTTTCGTCCTTCGTTTTTATTGGGTACGCCAAAGCTAATCGTGAATAGTCGTCAACGAATACAAAAATGTATTGATAACCATGTGGGTGTGTTGCTGATAAGATTTTTCCCATTACATTAGAATGTATTATTTGAAGTGGTCTCTCAGCCCGTTGTCTTTCAGTACTAAAAGATAATTTCCGCAATTTTGCTATCAAACAAATGTCGTAATCAAAAATCAAATCGTCAAAGATAACCTGCTGTAAGTCCTTGTTTTCTGCCCACAATTTTTGCAATTTTCTCAAATAGGCTACTGACGCGTGTCCCATTTGTACAGGCCATAAAATAGCTTTGTTCGCTTTATTAAAATCATTATAAGTCTTAGAGAAAGGTGATCCTCCTTCTAGTAGATCTACTGTTAGAAGTTCGTCTGTTTCAGTAATCTTTTGATCAGTAATGCTTGTATCAAATTTCGAAAAGATACATTCGTTAATTACTGATTGAATTTTCGTAATATCTAAGTCTTCTTTCATTTATTTGTTTGTTGGTTTTGTTTTCCTGATGCTGCATATCGTTTTTAGTCTCGTTGTTTATACATTCGTCGTTTGTTACTTTTTGTTCGATTTCCTTTGTTTTACTCTTTTCGTTTAATTCTTCAGTTTCTTTTTTTTTGTTTCCTGAATCTTCTTTCAATTTGGTATTCAATATCCTGTTTGATTCCGTACTTTTATTCCATCTCGTTGTTTTGTCTTTCATTTCCGGTTTCGTTGATAAATCTATTTCCCAATAAGGTGAATTATAGTGTCCGTTTAAAATAATTTCATTCATTAACTTATTAATTATGTCTGTTCATTCATCGTCTAAATATATCTTATATATCAAATATGGTGTGCATTTCGCACGTTGTAACATGATAATTTAGCAAAATGACTTAATTTTTCAATGTTCTTCTTACTTGATTTATTTGTAATTTGTGTTTCGATCATATTTACTTTCGTTTGTCCCGATTGTTGTTGTCCACCTCGTCCTCTTTGTTGCCCCTTCGAAAGGCCTCTCTGGAAACCTCTTCCTCTGCCACCCTTGCCAGTTGCTCTCTGACTACCTCTACCAAAGCTCTGCGTACAGTTTCCATCGTTATTTCATTCGTTTCTATTTGATTGGTTAGATTTTTACCTGTTATTATGTCTATAATTGTTATCTCGTGACTTGAATACTCGTTTATTGTTTGCATGTAAAAATACGGTTGTCAGAGTTACCTTGCCATCCACGCGAGAAATTGCGACCTTGTCTCGCCAGTCGTTGGGGGCATTCGTCAGCGATGTATGTTCCAAATTTGTTATACTCGTAACATTTGAATACACTCTGCCCTTTGAGATTGCACTCATGTTTTCAGTGATAGAGATCATTCGTGGCACCTATCGTACTCTGTGGCTTTTCTTGGGCGCGCTAATGACGCCGATGGACCTTCGTTCGCTCGTGGGACTGGGTGATTTCCTTTCGTTGAGCTCATTCGATCAGCTTCAGCCTTAATAAGATAAAGTTTTAATGATTCGTAATTAAGACTTTTTCTCGTTTGACTAATGTTAATTAATTCAGCTGCTTGAATTAGTAGAACTTGGTTTACAATTACACTATAGAAAGCATCTCGTTTCTCATCGTTTGAACGTGGGGTCGCGTTAGGCATACTTTCATAGTTTCTTATTATTTCTTCAAATCTGTCCCAAAAATAGGTAGCAGCTTCTTTTGAGGGATTATACGTTATCGAATACAACTGCTTTCTCACGCTAACACTCGTTACGTTAACCTCGCATTGTTTAAAATTCTTTAAAATGTCTAAGATTTTAACCGCATCGTGAATTCCTAATACTTTTGTTACATATACTTGATCAATTTTGTTAATAATTGTATCACAAACCGTGAATTTATGTTTCTCTCGTTCTTTTTTGTTTAAGCTTACCGGTGGATCAATCGTATTATCAATCACGTAAAGCAGATCTCTCGTTCTCAGTTCCGATGATAAACATTCATAAAATTGTTCATATTTGATTTTTGGTGTTAATTTGTAATCGCGTTTACTGTTACTATGTCGTTCAATTAACTTGATTCTAATAGTTTCTTTAATTTTATGTGTATTGCTTTCTTTGTTTGCACATTGTGAGTCAAGCTCTTTCCTTAGTAACTCTGCACCTGGAGGAAATGGTATGATGCTACCGATTTTTAGTTTAATCTTTTTCCTTGTTGATTTCTTCCAGCTATTTTTCCCATTTTTCAATGTGTTGTTGCAACTTAGATTGCATGGCGTCAGTTCTGTCGTATAATAATTCCATTTGAGTCATCCGGTTTTGTTCTTCTGTGCTTTTGGCAGATTCATTCTTTTGTTGAGATTGGTTTTGATACTGCTGTTGAGTCGCGTCCATCTTTCCCTCGTTGCTGGAACTTTGTTTCGTATCTTTCCCTGGCACACTTAAAGAATTATTCGTTACTAATCGTTTTTTATTCGTTAAGTTAGCGCTACTGTTTGTTCGATCGTCTTTATTCTTTTTATTAAAGTATCATTTAGTCGAGTCAACATTTACAATTTTTAATCTTGTTACAGTTCGATTACCTTTTGAATTTCCCAAAATGATCTTTATATCTTCTTGATTTTCTTTCCGTCCTTCAATCGTTTTGTTTTCATCTTGTTTTTGATCGTCTGGAAGTAACTCAATCATTTCGGAATCGGAATTTCCAAAAATTTGATTTTCTTCGCTGGTATTCATTTTAGAAAAATTTTGAGCTGTGGATTCGTTGTTTGTTTTTGTGATGCCGTCGCCTGAACCTTGATTTGAGTCGTTCAGGTCAACCTATTCCGCATGAAGTTCGTTTCATTCGTCTTGTAATACTTTTTGATCTAATAAATGTCGTTATTCGTTAGTAATTATTAAGTATCATATTAATTTATAATGACGATTGGCTAACTCGAAACTTGCTTCTGAACTGTCAATGATGAACGCAACCACGAACAGCCCGAAACTGATTTGTTCGTACATGCATATCACAGATGCATACAATTTTACAACATATCTAGTTGTCCGAATATTCAACAACGAACTCAGTTGCATCCTATTCAGACAACCCGGAGAACAGTGTGTGTGCCTTATTTTAGCAGATATAATTTCAATTAAACTTTGTTCCTCGTATTTTCCTACGTCTTCAACGACGGCTTTAAAAAACTCAAGAATTAATTTTTAATTATTTAATTATCATATGACAATCATTTCGAGCTCACCATTTTTTCTTATCTAAGTTTTAAATTTGTGTATGTACATACTTAAGGTTATAGTTTGGTCTTCCGAGAATTTTATCGTCAACTTTTATTCGTCAATTTTCACTTGTGTTGTAAACTCTGCATTCGTTTCAATATTCAACAGAATTTTGAAACGCTCGATAACCTCTTTCGTTTTTGTCGACATTTTTCATAAATGAAATAATCCTAGAAACAAACCACAAATTAATTTCATTCGTTTTTATTATGTTATTATTTAATTATTAATTTAGATGTATTTTTTATAATTTCAGAACGTGTTTCTACATGTTATTTTTTCAACATGGCTACCTTTGTTCTAACTTTTCTTTTTTTTTGTTTGTTTCACTCGTGTCGTCGTACTTTTTGTTTTTATTATAGTATCACTTTGCACAGTGGATGCGTGCCCTGGGCGCATAACCTGATAGGTTTCATTCAATAAAACACGTAGCTTTTCTGTAAAGCAAATCTTTATTATGCGTTCGTATTAACAAAATGCCGCGCCGAAAAGAAGTAAGGTGGTTACAAAAAGACTCAGCAAGAAAGAGACTCGCGCATGCGCACTCCAACAGAGTCATCCAAGCTGCCACCTATAGTGGCGGGTTTATTCAAAATTTAATATTTTAACCTGAATGTTATTTACGTTTACAAATTACTATATTAATTATAAAATAACTGGGTCTTAAATTGCAAATACTTATATTTGAATAAAACTTCAGGTTGAAGTGTCTGAGGTTTCGTATAAGATGTTTAACAGTACATTTAAATATAGTTACTACATATATTATCGGTTTTGTTTTTTTTTAATTAAATAAATTTAGTATAATTTTCCAACTTAAATTTAATATAATTATGATTACTAGAACATTTTTTATTTAATTCTATGAAATAAAATATAGCAGTTTAATTTTACTTACAAATCATTTGTAACATTTACAAAATATTCATTTAAACACTAAAAATGTAGGTTCATACTAGTAAAAATGTTTGTTTAGCAAAAAGTTAAAGCAGCGTTTTAACAATATTAAACATAAAAGTATTGTGTGAATAACATTACGTAAATTAAATATTTACGGTAGTGGAAAAGGAAATGTAATATCAACAGCTACCATAAATGTAATTTGGAACAAAAAACTACAAATAAAATACCGTATAAAAAGCAAACGTAAAATTTTATGTGGTTCTTATATAAAAATGTTCATGACATGCTACAATGAATCGATAAATATTATATGATACATGAAAACGAAATTTATCTTACATAAATCATTTATTTTAAAAATACAGAGAACTATCATTTGATTTTTTTTAAAATTTATATTATATTATCATATTTCAAACTATAGTATCAAATTTCTACACTGCTAAATAAGAAAGTTGTTTTGAAATTGGGTTATTACTTTTATCATAGAATATAACAGAAATACTACTGTTACACGGAAAATTCTTTACAAATCACTTCTTTGTAATAATTTGAAGAAACACATATTCAATTTGAAAACATTCTTAACAAATATGTTATTAAATTTATGAAACACCATTTCGTTTGTAAATTAAATAACGCAACGATGTTTTGATGTTTCATTGTTTCAAACAGTTATTTTTAAAAACAAAGCCACTTTTATTCAGAACTTTTTTAATTTTAAATCTCTTCAATTTTATTTTTTGTCAAGCCTTACACAATTTTTCTCCGTTAATACTCTCGGGTTATTTTGTACATTTCTTTATTCAGATTCTATGTAACTTATAACTATACAATATTATTTTAAAAGACCATTGGATAATCTAATTGATGTTTATAGATCCGTGAAATAGGATTAATAATCTTAATGGATTAAAAGCTGAGAATATAATAGTTAGTTGAAATTAATCCAACAAGATGGTACCAACAGGGACAGAAGTAATTGGTTCTGTTATAATTAACATGAAAATTTACGAAAAAACTATGAACTAACATCACACTGACAAATACATAATTTGATTAAACAATAGTTATTTCATTTAAATGAAATAAATTAAGATTTAAACTGCACATATTTTTTATCCAACAAAAAAAACTTAAATTTGTAATATTTTAAATCTTAAATCGATAGATTACATTTTTAAGCAAAATTGATTTTCTCTTCTACGAGAAAAACAATAATGGCTTTCAACTCAACACGAAAACTCCATACCTATGTAATACGTCTTTATCGACGTTATTCTTCAAAACACAAGGCGTGAATTTAAACAATATATAACTTATTAGCTTCAAGTTTATACGGTTATATATGACGTGCTTTAGTTGCTGATAATTTTGGTGTTAAGCTTCTGAATCAACTATTGCAAATCTAAAGTAGACGTTCGGAAAATGCGTAAAATCGAAAGCTATATAAGTCGAGAGTATTTGATGAGAATATTTACCTCGATGAAACAGAAATTCGTGATTTCTTCCTAATTTATCGACGAGCTTTTAATTACGCTTGCTCGAACGAGCAATCAATCACTGTGATCCTATTACGATATTTTAAGTTTACGCCGAGTTTGCAAGGTACATAAAACCCTAAGCGAATTTATATCGACAACATTAATTATTACTACAATAAGCTTTTTACTTGAAGATAGCTAATAATTTTGCATTTTATTAAATGTAATTTTAATGCAGATGGTATATCATAATAAGTGAAGAGCAATAAAAGAAGTTTAAAAAAGTGTCCTATAAATTATTTAATAAAGAGACAGCGTAATCTAAAATAATGTCAGTGATAATCCCTGAACTTTGTAATTCAACTACATCATCAGTTAAGGTTAAATTGCTTATTGATGTACCTAAATCGTAAGTTATAACCAAGTGTCACGCATATACGATAGTGTATCGCGGTGATATTATGTACACCGGAAATTGTTGGCATTATCGTAACACTTAAATTGTAAGCCTGTTAAAACACAAGTACTGTTTTAATTTGTGCATCAAAACTCGTTATGATAACTTATGAAAGAAAGTTTTATTAAAAAAAGTATGAATTAAGCAATTTTGATAATTAAGAATTATATTAATATACAATGAAAAAATTGCTATACTTGTATAATTAAAGTATATTATATACTTGAACCAATATATTTCATTTATTTCAAGGGAAATTTACTTTACCCAAGTGAAAAATATACTTGATTAAAGTATATTCCGGCAATTAGATTATATATTTGGCTATAGTTTGAACATTTTTTTCAGTGCAACATTTAGAAAGAACAACTACTTTTCTTTCTTTTTTAATATGAAAATAAACTTTTTCATTTTGAAATTCAAATTCAAGACAAATTTACGACTGATCTTTTGCAGTTGTAAAACTTTTTGGCGAAAAGGCAATAAATGTCATACAATTTTAACTATTTTTGAAATAATGTTTTTTGGCAAACAATTTTTTCTACACGCTGTGTTCTTCGAATATTTTTTGTTTGATTTGTTACTGTAGTTTGAACATTTAAAGGCACATCTCGAAATGAAGTAAAGTGGATGAATACATCACAAATGACAGTGGCATGTCAATTTTTGAGAAATCAGAGTTGCAAAAATATTATACGTTAACGAATGAAGAAGGATGGCGTTGAACGGGGCTCACAAATTGAAAGTTCTCATACCCACGGCAAAGTTTGGATTACAAACGGCTTGGTTGATGCAAGTCGATGGATCGATCTGCGTGAGTATGTCGGTCGTGTGTATAAATACAGGGTGCCAATGGTATTACGGTGAATACGGGGCTGCCAATAAACACGTGCTTTTACACATTTTTCCTTTTTGCAAAAGTCAACAATAGCGGTGCATCGCCAAGTGAAGCTGAAAATTTCATTGCGCGAAAATGATTCCAGAATTGCCGCGAAATTCGATGGCTTGTTTTTTTTTATTTTTCATTCACCACTACGTCGACCGTATGCATTATTCGTGTATTCATTTCCGATAAAAGAAAAGCCAAAAAAATCACGGGCAGTTTTTATTATACTTCAAGCAAACTCTTTTGTAAACATTACTGTAATTTTGCTTCTATTTTTTAAAATAGTTTTTTAGTAGATATTTAACTTGAGTTGTACAAAGTCTCTTTTATTTAGGCTGAAATTCGGGATTTTTTTCCCTGAAAACTTTGGATTAAATTCCATTCATACTTTATTTTTAATCAGAAGAAATGATATTTCCACTAGTGAAAAAAAACTGTATTCGATGCGCCAATGACATTTGAGGTAAACGGCATACATGTGTAATGTCAACGAGATTTGACATGAAGCTTGACATTTATGAACGAAGATGGTTAAAACTCCGGATAAGACGATTAGGGGCGAAAAAAATCAACGAAAGTGTCATCTAAAGTAAAAAGCAAAGCCGGAAAAGCTGATCGGTCGACGTGCTCTGGCTTTTCGTCGGAGAAAATTCTGTCTAATAATAATACGAAGCTACGCTCTTGAGACTTATTTACTTTTATCGCTCTCAGCCTCTTTTACTTTCGATATACTTATTTTCTCATTTACGTCGTTCTTATCTTGCACTCGTTGTAACTGAGCTTCATCTAACGTTTTTTTTTTTCGATTAAACGGGCGTTGACGAAAATCGAAAGAAAATTTTAAAATTACATATTTTACCTCAGAGGAAAATTATAACAACTAAGAATATGAAAAATTAATTAGTCTTTAGATCTTTAATCTATTATGGAAAATTCTATTAATTACTTGAATTTGAAAAGAATTTTAATCATTCATTTGCTCATTTCAGATGACATTTTTTGATTTGCATATGCTATATTTTAATTCCATTATATGTGTCATTTTTGTTTTGTATTTTGTATTCAATTTGACAATTGAATGCGGAAATTTTAAAAGGCAGTTTTACATAAGAAAATTATTTAATATTTTATAGAATTGTTGGCCCATAACAACATTCTATTTTTAAAAGATACAGTTTCCCAACGAAAATCGAATATTCAAACTTTTTTTTTGATAACTTTTTGCTAGTAAATAACATTGTATATTGAAAATAATAACCATTTCCATTTTTTTAATTAAAAAAAAATTGTTGATTTTAAAACTGAAATTGTTTTGAAAAAATAAAATGTAATCGAAAATATAAGTCATTTTTACTACCATCCCCAATTTTATAACTATAGAAACAAACTGTCAAAAAGTTTTTATATTAGTTTAAAGCTTAACTCAATAATGTTTGCTAATTTTATAATCATTTTTTTAACTTAGCAGATTCACGAGCTTACAGTTGCAAACTTACGTGATCTCGCCTCCAGCGTTTTCTACATTTAATGGTTTATAAAATTACGTCTAATTTAAACGTCTAGCAACAGTTTGTAAACTCAAGAGCATAAAATACAAACAAACTTTTAAAATAAATTAATATATTAAACACGTTTTTTGACAGAAAAGAAAAAAATTATGAATATTGTATCTTGTTAACCTATGAATTTACTTTGTTATACAAATTTTCTCAACAACAAAAAAGATTGTTTATTACTGTTTGGGTACATGCAAAAATAAAATTGCATAATTTTCAATAAATTTACTTTATAATCATTCTATCTCAAGTACGTACAGTTATGGCAGTAAATAAATATGTAAATTATATTAAAAAAAATATTTTTCAAAGCATGCATGGCTTTAAGTATATTTCCATGTAAATTCAAATCTTCTATTGAAATTTTACGACACTGTATGTACCTTAACAGCTTACTATCCTTGCACGAATAAAATCCAAGACTTTAAAGTTCTATCCTTTAAACAAATCCGAAAAGTTTAACGGCCGCTGTATCGACTGAATCTTTTATGAAATCAGATAAAAAACTTCTTCTTTTTTGAAAAATTGGTAATCTGAAATTATGTATGATTAACACGCAGTTCTCAGTGGGCTAACTGATTCGTTTAGAATTAAAAGAGTCCGCGTGTACAGATTCACTTTAAGCCAGAAATCTTGCGCAAATTGTTGTTTCTATAATTTATTGTGTTCGGAATTCGTAAAGGTTTACGAAAGAAGGAAATAAAATGAATTATTGTATCATTTTTTTAGTGAATTATTTCGGTTTGTTATTAAAGCTTTATATAGAGCTATTGAAATATATTCAATTGTTCAATACAAGGAAAAAATTTGGCACAAAAAATTACAAAGAAAATAAAATTAAAAGACACAATGTTATATTTAATAATTTTATAATTATATGCCAAAAAATGTAATTATAATAAAAAAAATTTTTTGGTTTTATGAACAAAATGTTATTTTGTGGTTAATAACATGAGTATCAACGATAAAAACTGCGTAAAATTAAAATTGTTTGTTTAATGGAAATAATTATTTTTAATTATAATATAAGTAATTAAAATATTGATTAACATGAACATTTAAATTATAAAGTTTATAAATTCATTGAATTTATTTTAAATATTACGAGTTTGCTTCAGAAAAACAATTTGAAATATGAAACTGTTTTAGCAAAAATTGATTATGTAATTATTAATTGAAAATAAAAAAAATTCAGTCAATTAATGATTGAAAAACCAATTTAATTTCAATTCTTCGAATAGATGTGTAATTTCATGTAACATTGAAAACATTTTTTCTACAAATTTATTATTTGTTAACAAAATAATAATTATATTTCTTTGAAACAATTCACATTTTATAACATGAAATTATTAGAAATTTGTAGACAAATGGATCACAGCTATTAAGAAAGCATTCGTACGTATCAAACTTAATATCATGGGTAGCATTGCAAAAAAACTTGAGTTTGCTGATGACAAATTGCTCTGTGTCACTGATACAAATATGAAAACAAAAGAGAAAAATTATATTCAGTTAGACTTCTATCAGACAATATGATTAATAAAAACTTTACATTTTTCAATTGAAATATATTGTACCGCGTATTTTCAATTTCATTTAGAGAAACTTGATATTCAAAAATTAATCTGACTGAAATCTGCAAATATTTAAAAGTATTATTTTATTTATAATATATTCAATTTTAAGCTAATTCATACTTTTCAATTAATTACTGCTGTTAATTGTATTCATCCAAATAAAAATCTAATTAAACTTAGATATTTATCATGTTTATTTCAATTTTATAATTATTAAAATTTTATTTTTGTGGTCCCAACAAACATTACAAATTACTTTAATAAAATCACACTTTTGTCATCTGTATTCTGAAAATTCCATTTGACCATCTTCACCTCTCTATCTTCGCGTATGAATCTTTAATTGCTCGAAGCTTTCACGTCAATCATGAAACTGGAGTAATTAAAGCGCGGGGAAAATTTATCCAGTAGCTATAAACCAATATTGTCTAATAACGAAAATCGTTTATTTATGAAGCATGTTTACGAGTCGCGTAAATTGGTTCAATCGGGATCTGTCTTTCATTGTCAAATTCATCTAACACATGAATTAAGAGACACGCAACACATTGCACCTCGATAAGAAAATTAAGACTATCCGAGTGACCGATATTTTTCCAACAAACTATTCTAAAAAGAGGAACAACTGAATTTGTAGCTGATAAAGCACAATGGCTGATAGGTTTAATTTATCACCGGCATACAAACAACGAAATTTATTTGCATTTCGTCTTGATTGATGGAAATACAGCATAATGCAGAATTTCAGACCAAAATACATATAATATGATGCGGGATAATAATGAGTTGGTGTACGTAACATCATTAGACAAACGAAGAACGTGGCAATAAAACGTGGTTTTTGTATATTTATATAAAATAACAGAGTTTTAATTGGAATTCAATGTTATTTTCATTTTAGTGATTAACGATTAATGAAATTATATTGTACTTTCGAATTCACATTTACCGAAGGTGGATGAATTGTTTAAATAATAATCTTAATTAAAGGCTATTGATTAATCGACACGATTGGCTAGCAAAACAAATTCAAAAGTTTATAATTGCTTTTGAAATTTAGATGATAAACAAAAATATCGCCGCAAGTTTAAAAATTAATTAAAAGCGTAAAATGTAAACAGCGAATTGCGCCCATAAATATTAATACGATTGGATGACGTAAAATGTTTTCAAATAATACGCTATTAATTTGTCGTTTTATGTTTGCACAGATATTCAAGCTTGTATATTTTCCTTAAAAGTTTATATCAAAGTTAACCAAATTATTTCAGATCAAATATTCAGAAGAATTCATTATTTTTAACTTTCTTTTACTGTTGGGGTAATGGAACCGCGTAAGTGATTTTTTTCAACCCAATTAAATTTAAGAAAAATAAAGATTATTGCTAGGATTTTTGATGGAGCTAATTGTTAATAGATACATTTGTAATAATTTCACAAGTAAACAGTGTATTTTTTAATAGTTATTTTTATTTTAATATTTTAAAATAAAATAGCTCAAAACGTCAATAAATGACCGAGATTCTCCAGAGAATGACCGGTTTTAAAAATAATTATATTTAATTTATATTTTTCCCTTTAAATAAATCTCAAACAAACAATAATATGAAACAATTTTGTTTTTAATAACTAACAATTATGAATATTTTTTCATTAATACGTTCTCATTTATGTATCGATTTGTGTATCGATGAAAAAAGCTCTTTTACAATTCAAAACTTTAACATAAAAAATAATAAAGTAGCTAATTTAGATGAATTTAACTATATTATAATTGAAAATAGTAATAAATAAGAACCTATATCTACTAAATTATTCTGATTTAAATGATCAACAAAAAGTAATTTATAAGACAAGTATTTTCTTCACAAATAAATTCAATAATTTTTAATAATTTAAAGTCTTAAATATTAAATCAAAATTTATATAAGTTTGATGTATATATTATATAGTTTGATGATACAGATTTTATAGAGAATTACAAATGCAAAAATAAATTTGAAACGTTTTTTTTATTTATATCATGAAAAGAGAGGAAATTGTTTTCTGACAATTTTAAAATTATTTAATTGTTCATAATTCAAAATTTTATTATAATGTGGTTATTTAATGTATACATTAAATATGTCTTGCTCAGATATGAGAAGTTAAAACTTGTTCAATATTTACGTTGGTTTATAACTACTATTTGTAATATACTATATGTAATTATTAAATGATAGCTTTAAATCGTTCGTCTGCAATAATCTATGTTCCCTTTAATTATTGCTTTTTTACAAAGACTTTATAATTACTAAGTTTATTCGTTTAAAAAGGTTCGGTAATCCTTAGATTAGTTTTTAATGGCAAGTATTAAAATAAATTTCAATTTATGTATTATGAAAAATGAATAAATAAAGTTCTTACAAAAATTTATCCTCTAAATGAACAATACATTTTAAATATTGTGTTTAAAACTCATTGAATATTCGATGAATTTTGTAATAAAATGTTCATAAATTGTAATGAAATTATCGAACAAATTTATGAATACATTTTATCTCTGATAAATAACTTAAACAACTATTTTTAGATCTGTGATAAAAAATTACCCCTAGATATACCTGAAATTTAATTAACAAAGATAACTCAAGTTTTGATACTTTTTTTTATAAACAATCATATTCTAAAAATGAATTGAAGCATTATTATTTAAGTTTAATTAACAAACTTGCTCAGACAAAAGTAATACGCGAACATTAATAACTTAAGGCAATGGAAAGGGATAAACGTTTTTGCCGCACAAGATACTTTTGTACGATTAGGATGAGATTTTTTGCCGTCATACGTCGATTAAGTGAACATCAGTGCTCTAATTAAGTAAACAGAAATGGATGCCCAGTTGAAAAAAGAGCTTACGAATGAACCGCACATTGATACGAGCTTATAAATTATAATTGAT
The DNA here is from genome assembly GCA_022817325.1 of Idris sp. 1 HC-2018. NCBI lineage: Eukaryota > Metazoa > Arthropoda > Insecta > Hymenoptera > Scelionidae > Idris > Idris sp. 1 HC-2018. The sequence continues at coordinate 7,291 of JABFPM010000929.1, read as the reverse complement.
CCATTTACCAATCAAATCATTAGTTACATACAGTTTTCAAAGTGGTATAATTAATTAAATGTGGTTAATTTTAACGGACTACATATAATTACTTTTATTATGTTGTTACCTTTAATCATTGTTATAACATTGTAATCATTTATGTAATTTTCAGTTAAATTATTTCAATAGTTAAATATAACGTATATTTATAGTTAATGTTTATTTAATTAATAGTAATCAAATGAATCTCAGTTAATGTGAAAATGGCAATATTTTATATTAAAGGTTTATAGTTAAAAAGTTAAAAATGTATAAACACTAAAAGAACTAAACTTTTCAAATACTTAACAAAACGGAACAAACAAAATTTGTCATTTTTTCGTATTTATTAAGCTTTGTTTCTAAATTGTTCTTTTGGATAATAAACATTATTTTTATTAAAAATAGTATAAGTAAACAAAATAAATAATTTTAAATAGTTATTAATAAATTTTTATTAAATAAATACTTGTAGCTCAATTGCCAACTAATAACATATTTTATGAGTTTCGAGTAAAATAAACGAAAAATTTTATTACCATAGAAAGCTTAATTACATAACTAATTACTTTTATTTTACTAAATACTAGAATCTATTTGCAAAATATAAGTTTATTAATAAGTCTAAGAGAAAATGTGAATCGAACAATTATGTCCAGTCGGTTCTATTAGGGGAATATATTATTTAATTTTTGTTACAAAGTCATAATTTATTAAAACATATTCTGTATAAAAAATAATAAAATTCACATAACTTGATATAAATTATTTGGTCCATTCTTTTAGGGTTAATTTTTTTCTTAAAAATTTCAATTCATTCAATTACGACTAAGAAACTTGTTCGCAAAAATTTATGATGGATGATTCTTAGAAATAAAATAATATTAGGTGCGCAACTAAGTTTCCGCTGTTTGTCAATAGATGGCTGCAGCAATAGTTGTTGATAGATTTTGACCTCTGTTAATCATCATAAATCAAGGTTAGACATATTTTAAACAAACTGTTCTACCATATTAGTGATTTTGTTTTGGCGTCATATACGTTTTGCTGTTTAAAAAGTCTGATTTTGTGCCAAATAATCGTCATTTGCGGAAAATGTTGATTTTTTGTTACGTTCGAAGAAAACAGCAGCTGAAGTACATAGAGCTTCAAAAAATTTACGGAAAAGTTACTTTAAGCGAAACAACATGCCGAGAGTGGCTCCATCGCTTCAAAGGCAGTGATTTTGATGTTGATGATCGTCCGCGGGAAGGAAAGACAAAAACCTTCGCAGACGGTCAATTGGAGGCATTACTTGATAAGGATTCATGCCAAACGCAAGAGGAGCTGCCATCAACCCTAGAAGTTACTTGTCAAGTCATTTCTAAGCGATTGAATGCGTTGGGATTGATTCAAAAGCAACGAACTTGGGTTCCGTATGATTTAAAACCAAGAGAAATTGAGCATCGTTTTTTTGCTTGTGAACAACTGCTACAGCAGCAAAAAAAAGGGTTTTCTTCATCGCATCGTATCGGGTGATGAAAAATGGATTCGTTACAGCAACTCAAAGAGAAAAAAGTCATGGGGATCGCCCGGTCATGTTTCTTCATCGTCGACTCGGCCAAATATCCATGCTGACAGTTGTGCTGTGTATTTGGTGAGACCAAGTTAGTGTTATTTATTATGAGCTGTTAAAGAGACACGAAAAAGTGATTCTACTACTTGGAAACGCTAAAATGAGATGTGCTACCCCATCCGCCATATTCTCTAGGTATTGCGCCGTCCGATTATTATTTGTTTTGTTCGATGGCACGTGGTCTGGCTTATCAGCAGTGCTACTCATATATTAAAAAATGGCTTGATTCGTGGATTGCCTCAAATAACGAACAATTCTACCATCACGGTATTCGAACTCTACCAGAAAAATGGGTAAAAGTTATGGCTAGCAATGGGCAATATTTTGAATGATTCATTTGTAACCATTTCTTCGGAATAAAGTTGGATTTGAATTAAAAAAAAACAGCGGGAATTTAGTCGTAAACCTGAAAAATTAGAAATAAATCATGAATATTGTATCCAAACATACGAAGATAATGATTGTTAGCGTTTGATAATATGATAATTAATTATTCAACATCTATTTTGTTGAAAGTGCTTTGATAAATTAATCAGAAACCGTAATGCACGACAGGACTTTAGATACAGCAGGCCCGCATTAAGTGACAATTTATATGACACAAAATTACGTTATTATAAAATGCGCAAATTTTCATTCAAACTGGTATATCCCACCAGCATATTTGAAAGCCAGCTTACCAAGCTAGTGTCCGTTCATTTACGTTTTAATTATTCTGGTGTTCTTTGCTTGCATATATATATATTTTTACAAAACGCGGACGACACGATTAATACAAAAGCGTTGGCATTTTTTGCGGACAATTTTTATTGGCCTGCCTGGGGCAAACTGCCTTTCCCAGGCGGCTATATCACTGTTGCACACGCAACTCGTCAAAAAGCGAAAAAGATTAATGGCTCGTCGTCGCGTTACGTTGCCCTCGCGGTGTCAAAAGTTACGGAGTTGCAATTACGTTATGGCTCGTTCATCCTTTTGTTTCACCAAATAAAAAAGCGCTCCTTATTGCCTTGCCATTGCAGCTATACTACTGCATTTAATTTTAACTCTGTTCATTTGCTGGCAGTCTTGCGGTTATTTATGGGAAATATGCATTTATGTATCTTCAAGTGCTATGAGAACAAAAGATCATCGTGATTTTTTGCGAAAAAAGGAATGAATAAACGAATAATACATATTTTTAACTCGTTTTTAATTAACCTTTTATTATTTAGATTTTTTGTAATTGAATTTGAAAATGTTAGCTTTTACAAATTTTTAAATTTAATTTTAACTTTTAAGTATTTTAAATTCAGGAAATGGATTTTTTTTATAGCGAGAACAAAATTTAGTCTTTTAAGCTACTTGAATTTAATAAAAACTTTTAATTATTGAACATTTTAAAAATTGATTTTTCTATTTAATTACGTCAAAACGAATGAATTTACGTGAAATGAAATTATTAATTTAAATTACTTTTTATCAGCTAATTGTACTTCAAGGAATATTTAAAATAGAAGCTACCGCTGGAACATGTTATAAATTATATTGATGTTCCCGGCTCATTTACGGTGAAGAACTTAAACCGTTATGTGACGTTTATTTAGGGTGACATATGGGTTTATATTTCTCAGAAGGTTTTAAGGATAAAATGGTGTGTTAAAAATCTATTTCTTTTCAATTGTATTGTCAAACAGAATTATTTTGCGGATAAGAAAACATATATAATCAACAGTACAAGTGTAGCCCAGGTTTTTAAGCAACTTAAATACACACCCTAATACTTTGTTTCTTGAACCGAAATAAAACTCAGCTATTTTAAGATTTGCAGAAGAAAGAATTCTTTTTAGAATTAAAATCATTAATGTAAAAACGTGCAATTAAAATTAAATACCTGTAAAATATTTAATTTTAAAAAATAAATATCATTTACACAAAGATAAATAAACTTTGTAAAGTCAAGTTCAGAGTTCACTCTTTTTTAGCACTTTTTTGTACAGACTTACTGTAAACTTTTGAGAAAAAAAAGCTTTAAATAGTTTAAAATAAATGTTATTTTAGGAAATTAATTTTCTTAAACCATGCAATTTCATTCAAAATCGATAAACCGTTAACTGGCATTCATTGGTATAATTCTCTCTCGCATAAACTTTACGTTTGCAAGTGCATTTCTATAAATGACAGAGTCGCCCCAGCGGACACCATCAACCGCATCCAATGAAACATTTCCCATTAGCGAAACAATATCACGATATCACTATTAATTTCATTTAATAATAGTCCCCTAAGTAGAAATGGAATCGGACGTGTCATACCAGTAATATACTCTAACATAATACACCCAGTTTGGGCCCTGCTACATATCACCAGACTAAAATTGTTTCGCAATAAAATTCTGATTGCAGCACCAGTGAACTTGACTAATTGATTTTCAATTCAAAGTACCTGCTCAACCTCAATAAAACTTCATAAATCACTCAAGCATCTGCATGAAAACTTATTTTTGTAAAGAAAATCTTGAGCTGTTCTATAAATAGTATTACAATTTTTGTTTTCCAGTGTCACATTTGAGCTTTCATAAATATAATAAATTTGTCATATGCTCCGCACTAAATATATATATTTATACGAACATGTCATATCTCTAGCATTAGCATAGCTTTTCTGGCTTGCGTTTGGCCGTGCAGCGTCTTAAAATCATTTGAAACTTGATATACGAAGAAACTTTTAGCTTTGGACAAAAAGAATACAAGTTTCAGCAGTCACGCCCTCGGGACACGCGATGCTACGTGAATTACGATTGGAAACAGTTCAGATCCTATTAAAGCCATAAATTTTGAATTCAATAATAACAGGCGAAGTAGTGGAGAGGATACAATCGGACCTTCCGCAGTTTGCGAACATTTCGCGAAGTCATTCCATTCACTTAACGAAGCGAAATCTGTACGGGGTTATATACCAGTAATGCGTCAATATCAAACGCGACGAAGATTTTATGGCCTCGATTTGGGATCGACGCTGTGTATTTCAACTTTCGATGGCCACCAAATCAATTGTCATAAATTATGGCAGCCTACTTGGATTTATTCATGAATCTTAGACGTGAATCTAAGAGTGAAACTTTGTCTTTTTTGCAAACCAATTAGATGTCTGGTCGATTTGAATTCACTTACAAGTTTCTAATTTTAAATTGATCCTAGTCAAAATCTTTATTAATCAAATTATTTTCATTCAATCGAGTTCATTGAAACAAAAACCCTTTGACTTTATCTATTAGAAGTGATCGGCACTGATGAGATCTAAAGTTTGACGCTGTCAAGCTTCATTAATTGTTGTCGAACTCGAGTGTGAGCATTGACTGTTAGATTTGATTAGATTAGCTTCCAAATTTTATTTCAAACACTGTTGTTTGATTAAAATGAATCTAAGACGCTATTCTGATAATTATTTTATTACGAGAGGTAATTTAATTGAGAAAGTTACTCAATTGGAAATCATTATATTTTTTGTTCAAACAAATTTGTAAATAAATGTTACAACAGACATAACAAATTTAAACAAAAACGACCGTTAAAAGAAAACAAAGTGATCATCGATACCCGATGTTTAAAAATAGAAAAAACATATAAATAAATATATAACACTTGAAAAAAAATCTTTTTTTATGTTCTCGAGGAATGACAGTTTTAGTTATAAAAGGTACAAATCCGATAAACTTATTATTGTATCCTATATTATAGAATACAATTTGTTATTTTGACGTATGTTATATGAAATAACTTTATGAAAAATTCATATAAAAATTTATTTATGCTAAAATTGTTTTTGTTCTTTTTTATATGATTGATACCAGGTCATAAAATAAAATTTGAATTAATCATACTTTAAAATAATCTACAGAATAAATCGAAAAAATATGACCCTTGTCTATGAAGTTCGTACACTAAAACATTATTAAAAGAAATAGTAAATTTAAGCTGAAAGAATTGATGTTTAAAACTTGCATTATTCGTTGTACTGCATTCAACTACATTTGTTACACAATTATAGCTGATTTTAGAAAGGTTACAATAAAATGGCTTTTTCGCGTTTCTCAAACATTATTCACTAAACTTTATAATACTTCGGAACTCAGAAAGTACTTGACAAAATAGCACTTTTTCTTACATTACTTTTCTCGTTGCACGTGTCCTGTTCCCACGTCTGTCAAGATCAGATTTTTTGGAACATTTTGCCAACCCCACGAGTTAAAATAAATACTATACAGCTGAGGGTATAATGCAACGACATCTATTTACAAAGATAAAACCAATAAATTTGATTTTTTTTCTTATAATATATATTTTGAGTTTAAATCATGTTTAATAATTCTGATTTTATCGTAAATTATAAATAAATATTACAGAAATCTGCAATTTTAATTTACGAATAGAAAATTCAATCAACTTTATCTTTATTAATTTATAAATTTAATCGACTTTGTTCTGAAATTTCAAAATAGAATTAATCTAATAATCTTATTGAAATATCAAATGTAAAATGATTATTTTCAATATTACCAAAACTATATAACAAAAAAGAAAATGTGCCAGATTTATTGTATTTTCATGCAGCGTAATCTTTTGCCGTTCAGAAAACTCTAATTAATTTATTTTACAATCCCACAGATAACCGACATGTCGACAAAAAGCGATATTCCATTGAAATCAATTTGTTTGTAAGCTGCAGCTCTGTTAATACAAAAGTTTGATATTTTAATGCCCATCAGCGCTGTTTTTGCAAATCCTCAAGCAACGTTTACAAGTGGATTAAGTTCGTCCATCATGTCTCTTTGTATACAATGTCTGTGTGTGTATATGTGATTCGTAGCTGATCTAGTTTTGTTGTCTGACTTAGTCAATATTTTCAGGTCTAACCAATACATATGTATCGAAATCACTACACCGCAATTTATTTTCAAAGTTTGTCATTCTGTCCAACATTTCTTTCGCTTTCTTCATAAGCCCCTTTTGTACTCTTTCTCCACTTACTGGTAACGAACGAGCAAAGCATCGCGCGATTCACAATAGCCCTTTATATTGTCGTCTGGTTGCTTTATGAGAGGGCGAATCGCGATCAGAGAAGATCGTCCGAAAGTTTTTGAGAAAAACTTTCTGAGCCTTTGCTACTTTATGAATGCCATTGTTAGTGCGCTTTTTTGCTAAAGTTGTGATACATTTTTGCAAAAAAGGCTGTACAATCACTGTCTCTTGTGCACACCAAATTGGGCGTTCCGTGTATTATGATCCAAATACGATGGGTAAAAACAACTTTTGTTGATAATACTTCCACTGATTACAACACTTTTTGCTAGAAACATAAAATCGTGTAAATTTCATTATTCATTTACTTTCATAAAAATTGTTTTATTTACAAATTACATTAATCAAAGAGGTCAAAGGTAAAATCAAAATAAGAATTTTATTTTATTACACTGCAAAGTTATTGTTTTTTTTAAAAAAAAACTTTTTATATATTTATAATTTAATTTTTCGTAAACCAAATTTACTACAACAAATTAAAAACTTTTAGTTTTTTTGAATAAATTCAATAATATCGAACAAAATTAAACTATTAAGCCATTAAAAATGGAAATCAACTCTTTTTTTCATTCTCTCGAGCTTTATATATAAATAACAT
>JABFPM010000928.1:0-23799 GCA_022817325.1 Idris sp. 1 HC-2018 | reverse complement strand
GCCTAACCTTTGTAATGCCTATACACTTCATCTAATTAGGGCCTACAAAGGCCCTATTAAGGCGTGCCCGAAAACTTTTTTTTATTTTAAAACAATAAGAAAATAAAAATAAACATTCTATTTGTATTATCATTATGTTAATAATAATCAATCTTGAAATATGCAATTTATTATTTTTTCAAATAATAAAAATTTCTTATTGTCGGGAATCGAACTCATGATGCTGGGGTTTATAATAATTGTTTATTTAATACAATATTTAACCAACAGGACCACGAAAGACTTTAGAAACTCAATGTTTAACTGAACTACCACTCAGCTGAGATTGTTTTACATGCTTACACGTTATTATGTAAATTTCAACAATGTTTTACACGAAATTTGGAATAAAAACAAAGAAATACTAATAAATACAAAATAGAATTATAACTAAAATAATTAAATTTTTTTTTTTTAAATAAATACTTTATCTCTATTTGAAAATTGGCTTTTTTTCTCACTGTTTACGGTAGGAAAAATGCTTGCATATATGGGAATTTCTATTAATTTTAATGCTTAACCTCAAAAGAGCACCACCGAAAAACAGTGGAAAAAGAAGCCTTTCTTCCAATTCTCGTTAGATAAAGCATTATACTTAACTGGTGAGAGAACTTGTTGAGTAATGTACTATACACTTATATAAAGTACATTTCACTTATTAGTTATTATTCTAACATGCAATATAAAATATGTATTCAAAATTATGTCTGTTTATTTAAGATAATTTAATAAATATCGTAGTTAGTGACGTTTTTAAAGGCCCCGTGTAGAGCCTAAATAAGCCCCTATTAGAACAATGTAAAGGTGAAGCATTACACGTCTATTTATAGCCCGGATAACCTTTCTTTAAAGGCCATTTAAGGGCCATGTCAGGGTGTGTCTTAATAAATGTACCCCATTTTGGGCCTTTATAAAGCCTGTATGGGCTATCATTAATTAACTTGGTAAGAAAGGCTTGCCTTTACAGGCCCCTAAATACAAGTGAGCGAGCCCTAATAAATTTGTACTAGGGTTCTTTCGGGTGGTTTGAAATTATTAAAAAGACTGTTACATAAGGTGAACTTAGCGAATATAAAAATACAAGATCATTGACCGCACATCTGGTAAAATAATTCATTGAAATTTTCAACATTTTTAATAACAAATTAAAATTATTATCGTAAATTTTTTCCAAAACTTTTAATGAAGAATAGCATTAAATATCGATATTAAGTGTTTTTGTAAATGAATTTTTAGATTAAAATTCAATACGAGTAAGGTAAACAGAATAATAAAAGAGTGTTGATCAGTTTGCAGTCTTACATGTCAAATTTACCGGGCAAACGGTAATTACGAAAGTGCATATGAATGCAAATGCACGTGAGCTTGTTTTGTTACAAGAGAAAGGCGGTCTTAATTTGACAACAGCTAACATAAGCTATAATCGACTTATTCAGTCCGACACTTAAACCGCAATAAAACTAAGCGCATTAAGTCACGGCAATTGTAGCCGGCCGATAGGTGTACGCAAACAGTTGCTTTTCCAATTGGATTTCACAATGGCTTCTCTTGTCCGAGCTTAAGATTACCTGCCGTTACTTGAGCCTCATTTGCAATTTATGCTCAATTAGGTGTTTTCTTTCAAATTCTTTTTTTTACACTCTCAAAAATATTCTGCTTGAATTAAAAAGAATATCCGAAATCCATTTATATTTCTGATACTTACATTTTACTAGAACATTATAAAATATATTAAAAAAACGTTAGTAATTTTTATATAAACTTTATTTATCATGTACATCACCTTGTTAAATGTCCCATTTTTTGATTTATGATGAAAAGTAAATATTTAATTGTTTTTACTTTTTCTTCTATTTTATATACTATGTATTAATGCTGGATAGTTTTTTATAAATAAAACATCAGACAACAAATATTACATGTAATCGTCATAAATATTCTTACAATTTATATTAATTAATTTATTGTTGTAATATAAATTGCTAAAATGATTTGGAAGCCATTATTTTTTAATATAAATTCCACAATATACTAAGCCTTTATATTCAACAATTAAATTAAAAAATCCCTATCCTTGCCTGTTTTTATTTTTTACCATTTTGCTTATATACCATGTTAACTTTCTGTTTTATTAATAAAAAAAAGTATAATTTTAAGCAATTAATTTTTTTATTCATTTATTTATATATTTCGAAGCTGAATTTGTTTAAAGAGTAAGCAAAATTTTGCTGAAAACAAATTATTTATATTTTTGTCTGTTAAGATAAAGTGTGTTTGCAAATTTATAAGTGTGTGAACAATGAATTGAAATTTTTGAAACTGAGAGAGAAATGTGGCTTGGCACCAATTATAGTCGGTGGAACGCGAGTCGACTTAAGTATTGCGGCGTGACGTCGGTTTGATTTTTATTAAACGACGAATGTGTGGGAGAGAGCGCTTCATGAAAATGCGAACGCGTGAGCTGTAATGCGATATCGCAAGTTCGTCCGGTCGTTTGCCCCTGATGAGAATATAAGTTTGCGTCTAATATTTCAATTCCAAGGAAGGTGGTCCGAGAGCCATTTTAATTAACTCGATAGGCGCTTGTTATCTTTAACTATCTCTCACCGCAACCACGTCCTGTTTCAACGCAGACTCCGAGTCGGGACAAAAGTTAATTTGCAAATTAAAAATGCTGATAACATGAGGCTCAAACAAAGGCAAAGACTAATTTGCTGTGAAGGCCATCCAAACAACATCATTCAAGATCACCTTAAAAAAGTTTTTTTCTTTCCTTATGTGTTAGATATAAATTTCGTTATAATGAGGCACACTTTTATTCTGATCATGAATCTCAGCCTAAATAATGAAGATTAGTGTCTCCGGAAAATAAGACCTGCATTATAATCAGCCTTTTGTTTAAGTATTTGCTTTTCCAAGAAACTAATCAAAGAAGCAAGCTCCTAAAACCATTTTAATTATTTAGCAAAAGTCGAGTCCTGCTCTGTTTTTGAAAGTGACATAGACTTATTTTAGTTTAATACCATTAGTTTGTCTGTTATAAAAACGTTGTTTTTTATACAATAATCTACTTATTTTCAAATTTAACTTGAAAACTTTTGGATTAATCATTGATTTAAAGAATTTTTTTTTCTTCTTTAACAAAAAGGAGGACAAATTTTCCTGTCAACTTGAGGTGTGAAACTGGAATGCCCTTTTTTCCAGGCCATGTAAGTTACTATCATAAATTAAAAATGCCAACCACAAAACAGGTCAGAAATTGTCTTGTCGAAGAATCCTTATTAAACCTGACCTAATTTTGGTTAAGAAGAAAACTAATCAATATTTGATTGAGCTAAAAGTGAAATATCCTTCACCAAGTTTTTTAATTAACTTGAAGAAATAAAAGTTTAAAAAAAGAAACCAAATTGCTTAGTCAAAAAAGAAGCTGTCTCTGATACCATAAATTTGTATTTAACCGCAGATAAAGGTAAGATTCATCTTAAAAAAAAACGAAATTCGTTTTGCAATTTCCAAGAGGCAGCTTATTTCCTTAAAAGCATTAAATCAACATGCAACAGGAGAGAGGAAGAGCCCAGACATACGTTATTCAAAGCCTTATATTGTGCTTTGTTTTGCTGAAACGCAACAAATCAGCCGCGAACGTTTGTACAACAAGCACAAACGTATCAACGAAAATGTCATCGACCCTCCGTCCTTCTCTTTTCTTGCGCTCGAATCTCGACACCTCCCGCTTCTCCATCACGCAACATAATACTTGTTTCGTGTGGCACGATATAAGCTCGAAGAAATGATTACTTACGGCAAAAAGGATTTTGATGGCCCGATAAACAAGTGTTATTATTTCATGCCAGTCATTGATTTTACGCCACACATTCGTCTTGACGTGAAAATCAAATTATTAACCAGTTATCATTTTGTTGTAGTTGCAACTGCCCTTGTCTTAAAACTGATGTACGTTTGAAGTTCCTGAGAGATAATAAATGTGACAATTTTTCAAAACGATTCGTTGACCTATTTCATCTGTGACTTTATTTATCGAGAAATAATTTGACTAAATTTGGTCTGCATTAAGATAAACAGTGTCAGAGTTTGACGTTCTTTTTACGCACTAATTAGCAGAATTAGTGAAATGTGTCACATTTCTTATCAAAACTCCATTTGTGACCTATATAACGTGTCTGATGAGATGTTATCAGGTTAATAATGTCATTCTAGCCAATCTGACCTGACGAGAAATTGAGTGCTGTTATTTTTATTCAGCAGAGTAAAAAAAAATTGTGTACTTTAATGTCGACCAGTGGATGAAGCTTGTGACTAATTTATGTTGACGTTGGTCATTGCGATAAATTATTTTCCAAACTACTTGGCAATATTGATTTGTAATTTTAGGATTTTCAGTGAGTTCCACTTAATTAACTGAAATGAAACTATTTCAGGCAGCTTTTTGTAAAGAAAGTCTTGTACACAAAAGAAAGTCCGACTTTTCACCTAAAGTGTTTTGAATTGTAAACTACTCCAGTTAAAAAAGGTATACAAATTGTATTGAATTCAGAGCAGTACTATAACCTCTTTCAGTACATTTCTTTATATATATAGAAATGGTCATAAATATTTAAGTTGAGAGAATAGGCAATAAATAAATAAAGCTTTTTCAAATATTATCAAAGGTGATTGGAAAAAATGAAAAGAAAATACATTTTATGAGCAAATAAATACTAGAATTGAACGTTCTTATTTGTTGATACTGGTCTAAATTCGTAATCAATAATAGGATATTTTAGAGCTGTGACGTTAAATGTTCAACCCTTCTTTTCGATTTGATAGATAAACTATAGCTATCATAAATTAATCAGATCAATTTTAATATTCTCAGGAGAAAACTCTGTTATGTTTCAACTAAACATTTCAATGCTGCAAAAGTGATTTAGAAACGTGAAATTGTAATAAAAATGAATTTAATTTGCAAAGATTAATTATACTTTATGAAAATATAAGCTGAGTTCAAAAGTATTTATCTGAATGGTTGAGAGAAAAAAAAGTATTAACAATAGCTACGCTTAACCAAAAATGCAGCATTTTCTAATCATCCGCAATAGTCCAATGAATATTTAACAGATTCTTTTCTCTCAGTGTAATTAATCCGCCTGCATCTCTGGGACGTCATTTAAGGTTGCGGTGGACTCGTTTCGACCTTCCTTGTCTATCTTTATCAAAAGTTTGCTTATATTAAATTAACAATACCGTGTTTTAATATATAAATAAATAACATTTTAATGCAAAATTAAAATATAGATTAATAATTTATTATTATTACAAGAATACGATTAACTTTTATTTTAAATATAGATTTTTTATGTGTAAAGCCTACACTTTATAACGCTGAAAATGTTTCAAATATATAAAATAAAATATTGGTTTGTTAAATTTTGCGAATGAAAACTTGTGAAATACGAATACACGATACATTATCTGTGTATTTTCAACGCATTTACTATGATATTCTCCAAGGGTTTTACCGTTATTTTCTACATCGATTTCTTTATACATTTATTTGAAATACTTTGAAAAATACAATCTTACTTCAAGTGTCTGACAGAATTTATGCTAAATGTATGTATTTCTTTTTGTTTCAAAAGTTTTTATTTACCTTATTTTTACTGAATAACTACTAAATAATTTAACGTTTTTCGACTAGGTATAATTTTAATTATTATTTAACAATAGTTTTAGTTTTAAAATGAACTGAGCAGTTCAAGAATAAGATTTATGGAAAATTTCGTATCATCAAATATCTTTGGATGCTATAAATTGTATGTAACTAATCAAGCATGATTTTCACAATGATGCTGCAAAGGTATCGTTAGTGGACAGAGAAACCTCGGCGGCATCATTATTGGTTGCAAGTTTGACCAAGTTACTTGCAGGAAATGATTGAGAGGAGCAAACTAGATTTAGTTAAAATGAATAATTCAAGCTAATTATAAGTTTCTTAAAAGTGTTTGATAGAGAAAATTTTTCAACATTTATTGATATTAATTAATATTAATGGCAATTTAAAAAATAAAATAAAAGACTCTGTTATATTTTGTATGTTGATTTATTATTAAACTTATATGGTTATATACTGTTCTGAAATATGTTTTACGTTTAAAAAATATTAAAAAATGCTAAATAATAAAGTTAATTATTTGAAAGAAAATTTTGTAGAGAAAACAATTTTTTCAGCGTTCGAATAACAAAAAATTCTGTTCAACAATGTGTATTATTTATTCAAATATAAATACTTGTAACAGTTAAAAATATTTAAAGAATATAAATTAATTAAAGTTAGGTCATAGTTATTTAATTCTTCTTTTAAATTTTTTAGTTATAAATGAAGTTTATGAATTATTGCTGGAAAAATTACATAGAAAAAGCTCGTGTTGCATTTTCGATACCACACGAAATGGAAAAAAGCTATCGCAGTAGTATTAAATTATCACCAACATGGTAGCAAATAAGAAAGAATTTTCTTTGTGGTTATTTTCTATCAAAGTTTTTTTCTGGATAAAAAGTCCGTTTTAAAAACTCAACCATTAATTTATCAAGTTTTTGTCATTTTAATTTATCATGCAATTTTTAATGTTTAAATAACCCTATAATATTCAAAATTATAGCTTTTTTCACATTTGGCACAACACTATACTGAAAAAGATTTCGAACAAAATGTTTGTTTTGTTACGTTTTAATTCAACAACATTTGCATGCAATAATATAATACATTTTTGATTGAATAATACGAGTAAAATTTATGCTAATTCTCTAAAAATACCACGATTTTTTCACATTTAGATCATGATATAAATTGGTGTTTGATAAATAATACAACGGCAATTTAGAATTTCGTACATTTTATTAGCAGCCAACATGGTATATTACCACAGGGGAGATGGTTCAAAACCATGTAGCTTCCAGTAATACGTCACCATATAATTGATAGTTTTAAATAATGAGTTTCATTTGATTATACTATGTATTAGAATTCTATCATGAAGACAGCATTAAACCATTAAATATATCTTCATGTATAAAGAACGTTTGATCAAAGATAGAAAATACAGTATTAATTTCAATTTTGTTGATGTTCTTGTCTTATTTTTTCAAATTTTATAAAAAAAGTTCATTAGCAAAGTATTCATGTTTCCATTGGTAAACTCAAATTTATATGAAAAAATTAACCTCTTAATTAATAGGCCCTTAAGGAGATTCTCTAGTTTTTAATGACAATTTCGGGTGTAATCTTAACTTTGTCAGAATACTATTAAGAATTTAATAATGTTACTTGAATATTTTCAGATGTTTTCGTTAGATATGCATCGAGAAAATTTTCAACCGAATGTTTTTCATGTCAAAACATACGTTAGCGTCGCTATATAAAAGAGAGAAAAACATTTTTGGTTTATGAACTTTTAACTTTACTGTCACTGATATGTTTAAACATTATATTGGTTTAAATTAGTCATTTTTATGATTCGATTACAATTATTAAATCTAAATATTTAGGGTGCATATTTTTATTTCTCAAAAAATTAGGTTTTCGAAAACCTTTATGGATTTTTCGTTGTTGACATGTCACTTTTGTGCTCAGTCGGCACAGTTTCCTTTTAAAAATGAAATTATTTTAAAAATTGTTGGGTCATCGGTGCCCTATAAAGTACAGCCAATGTACTAAATGCTAAGATGTCATACGCTCCGGCAAACGGGACGTATATCGTCTCGTACGGGGCATTAGACGCACCGAATTTGGCGCAAGCGCTATCCCGCCTTAAACATGTAACTGCAGCCTGTTTTTAATGCAACGGATTTCTTGGTTATGTTTAAGAGTCGCGCGTGATAATACCGGTGAAAAAACTGTGAATTTTTTGATTCTGTTTTTGTGACAAAAACTAACAAATGAATGCCTTCTTAGAGAAAAACAATTTTATTGCTCTTTTTTCAGCTTTTGAATGTAAATATATTATATGTCATTTTTTTAGTAAATATATTTTACAACAGAAAATTCGCAAAAATGTAACCTTCAAAAATCGACGAATTTTTCTTGTTCACTTAAATACAAGAGCATGCTGGCAATAAATAGTCATCATACATTAATAATAAATTACAAACTAATCTAATTTTCAAATCAATTATTAAAAATGAACTTTAGTATAAAACTAAAAAAATATGTTCTTATGTCTACATCAATATGTTCTATATTTATATATATTGAAAGTTAAACAAAAATGAATTATACTCTTATTATACTTATATTTGTCTATTATCACTTTTATTTTTTATTAGCGACAGGAGTTACAAACGATTCCTTTGTTTTTACTTAAGAACGTAGAGATTTGTTCTATTTTGAAAAATGAAGACAACGAACAAGTAATTAATTTTATATTAGCATTTAATTTTGAGAAAGGAAAAGTGGCAAATTTTCAAATAGTTTCTACTAAAACAAGTGCTCCTATGCAAAATCATGAATCCTCTTCAAATGACCTAAAATCGAATCAATCCCAAGATATCCCTCAACCACCAGGTCTTTCATTTTACATCATTATTGTCATTTTACATTAATTATGTTTTATCTCTTACATTATTTCTACGTATTAAATTATTTTAATTTTTTTTTAGAAGAGTTCAACTTTGTACAAAATAGTTTGTACTATTTTTTGGATTCGCTATTTGAAGGTAGAATTGTGCTACAACTATACAAGACGAAAAGGATTTTAGACATTGCAAGGCTAAAAGACATAATAATTCTGAAGAAATTGAGTGAAAATGAATTAACTTATACATAAGTTATCAATATTAATTTAAAAATGCATAAAATATTTAAATTTATATATTTATAAAGGCCAAATTTTTCATTTTTTGGAATTGATAAATCTATTTTTATTGAATTACGAGATTTAATAGTCGAATTATTTCCCACTGTGGATAGAGATTTTTTTACACCTTATCAAAGTACCACAGTTAATGGAGTAAAAGAGTCTACAAATGCCAGGATTGTCTTTACAACAATTACAAAAGTGTTAGAAAAGAATTAAGAAATGCTGACTTTTAGACAAGAGGAAGATGAAAATTGGCTAACTAAAGAAAACACGATAAATAGGATTAACAGTAAAAATGACCAAATTAAAATTAACTTTAATAATTTATTTTAAAAAAGAGCTTTTAATATATTTTTTAATTTTACAGGAAATTATTCTTGCTTAACAGATGCTAAACAGGAAAATCATTCATTTCAGCAACTTAGCGTGAATTTGCAGACAAGTTAATCAGATCGAATGAAATTCCGCATTGCTAAGGATAAAAAGTCGAAACCTCCAAGTGTAGAAAAATATTGTCGTACTTTTCAGTTTTTAACTCCGCCCTATGGAATAGCTTTGGTGATTACGAATTTATTTATTGACTAACATCTATTTCCAACATTTTCAGACATTTAATTTGAATAGTAATTTTTGTTGTTGCTTTGCATTTACATAATTTATTTTTGGATTTTTATATTTTATGTAAAGTTTACTTTGTATATAATACATTATTTTCGTAAACAGCTCGAAAAAAATATTCTACAAATCATTTCGGAACTCGTGCAGAAAAATGTTGAAAAATAATGAAGCTCCTGATTACAATTCAATGTTTCACACGAAGTTGCCGGCTTTAGCTCACAAAATTGTTAGTCGAAGTTACAAGCTTAGAAGTAACGAAATAAAATCATTTTTGATAACGCACAAAACTGTATTTGATGCAGATAAAATAAAATAATAAATTTTTTTTAATCGTAGAAACAGTTAAATTTTATGAATAATTATAAATGATTACTCAATTATATTCTGTTATTATAAGTGAATACAATAATCTTTTGGCTTTATTATTGTTACCTTTACGTATCAGAGGATCAAAAGTGATTAAAGTTAACTCTGAATCTGTAACTGTCAAAAATGAAGACATTGTGAAAAGTTTTAACTTATATGTGCTAGTAAAATGTCAATTTTAATTTTCATCGTTTAATTAATTTTGAGACCTATTAAATATTCATTAATTTTTTTCATTTTTAATTATAGGAGCCTGGAAAGCTGAAAGAAAGACAAGAAAAGTACGAATAGTGGTTGAAAGAATTACATCAAGAAATCCAAAATTACATAATTTTTTGTGGATCCATTAAATCTCTTCAGTACTACGTCTGTTTAAACGGTCAAAATTACATTTATGACGACCCATTGAAAGCAGTTGCAAGCTGCTACAAATGTTTGACTGCTTTGCGATCTTTTCCTCTCATTTGCGATTTTGTATGGATGTTTATCGATAAGGCAATGTTCAATTTTGATATTAGAAAAATAAGCTCCTGGGTTACTCAATTTCTGCTTGATCTGAAATCTTGTTAAGAATTTTCGATTCTTCATATAAAGTTTATTAAAATGGATTTAACAATTTTAGTAAAAATTACATTTTAGTATTCATTCTGCGTTTATACGCTGATCCCAATTTACCACGAAATATTGTAATTGTAAATTTGAAAAATTTTGTCTGCGATAAATTTTTACCTTCTCTGGAAAATGATATTACAAAGTTATTAGATAATGAAAATATTAGTGAAAAGTCGAAGATGGAAATTCGGAATTGTTTTCAGTTACACTGTTCTATGTTTGATTTCGTTAACACTGAGTAAACACGTTTTTCACTTTTGAAAAAAAAGGTTTACTCAGTTATAAACTGTTTTCAATTGGAACGAACTTCGTTGAAAAAATTATTGACAATGTTATTAAAATTGTACCAGAAAAAACATTTGCCGTGCATGTGACTCTCAGCAAGAATTTAAAATGGTTTTTGGAAATTCCAGGCGCATTTCAAGAAATCTTTGATTATTCACAAGCACTTTTGAAAAATTCTAGTATTATATCCAATATAATGCAAGTCGATTTGTGGGTTAAAAAGTATTTAAAAATAATTGGCGATGATATGGTTTTTCCGCTCTATATTTTTTTCGATGATATTGAAGTATACAATGCCCTTGGCAGTCACGCCGGGATTAATAAGTTTGGAGCCGTGTACGCTTCGATTACATGTTTACCTCCTCAGCTTGCATCTCGTTTGCACGGCATTCTTTTTTCAACCGTATTCCACACGCAGAATAAAAAGAATAACAATGAAAATGTTTTTAAAAAGCTTATAAAAGAATTAAATGACTTAGAGTTTTCGGTTATTTTTGTGAACGTTCACAGTTCTATCAAACGCGTAAAATTTCAACTAATACTCATCCTCGGAGATAACCTTGAGTTAAACGATATTCTGGGATTTACTGAGTCTTTCAAAGTAGAATTTTTTTGCAGAATTTGCAAAGTTACTTTAGAAAAGAAGCTGCTAAATTCTCAGAAGAAAATATTTCAAATTGAGGACTAAAACTGGTTATTTCAAAGATGCTGAAGAACGAAATGTTAACAAAAAGTGGAATAAAAGAATTTTGTATTTTTAATAAAATACATGGATTAAGGTAAAAGGAGTTTGTAAATATGTTATGAGATTAATAACATACATTCGTTTTCACAAAAAAATATTTTACTAAAATAATATTTTACAATTTATATATTTAATTACTATTAATTTATAATATATTTAATATTCTTAAAATATTTTCATCACAGAAAAAATATAATAAGGTTTTATTTTGGCAGGCTAAATTGTACTTATTTTAAGTAATTAAATATTACCTAATAACATTTTATATAAATGGGTACTTATCAATTAAAATGATTAAATGTTAACTTCAATTTATTTTGTCATTTTTATTCATTACACCTATGGTTTTTGTCTTATTTTCAGTGCAACAGTTACATCAATAAAAAAGACAACCGATGCCCCTCATTGCGGGAACTCTATAGCAAGTACGTCTAATACTCCAAAATTTTTCCGTGTATGTTTTAACAAAAATATTTGATAAAAAATATTGTCCCTGAATTTGACAAATTTTTATAGCTTTATAAAAATATACTAATTTAATTAATAACGTTTTATTTATGAATAGCGCGATAAAATGGTAATAGAGAGTGTTTTTTAAGAAGTAAAGAATTAATCAATTGCGTTTTTAATTTGTTAAAAATAAACCTTTGATTATTTGTTTTGTGTTGACAATGTGTGTAAGTTAGATTAATTGTTACATAACCAATGTATTTTAATAAAGACATAAGTAAAAAACATCGTGAATTAAATAAACTACTTAAAAATCAATATATTTGAACAATTTCTGAAGATATTCAATATTAAAATCATTTGATACAAACTTTTTTTTTAAATAAATATTAAAATTGAAACGTGAAAACGTTTACAGACGTTTGTAAATCTGAAAATTGTTAATTTTTAGCTGCAAATTTCTTTTATATGTAATTTAAACTTTGCAATTCTTAAAATATTAACTTAAAAAAGCATATCAGAATATAAAAAAATTATAAAGACATTTATTTAAAAGTTGTTTAAAATCATTTTTTGATAATGCCAAAATTAAATGTTCCTGATTCGTGTTCCATACAGCTGTTCGAACCTGTTTAACATAAAAATTTACTTTCGAATTCAATTTTCGCGATAAATATGTAACAAAAAATTCTGAAACAATTTAAGTAACAGTAGTAAAATCTTAATATTATTCTGACAAAGTTATTTTCTTATAGCATGCCTAAAACAACGCCTTCAATGAGTTTAGATGTCGAAATCGTCGATATATTGGCGGTGAATAAAAAATGAGGATCCAGTCGGAAATTGAATTGTAAACAATTATCAGTAGACGACGTGCATGCAAATTTTGAGCGCGAAAATTTAAAAATCATGCCGTTTCCTGTTGCAATCAATAAAAAAAATTATTTGAAAATATAATTACTTTTGTTGTTGTTCAATTATAATTGTAAACTATAAATCTTGGATTTTCAAAAAAATGTATCATTTGCAATAGAAAACAAAGTGATTTTTTATTTTTCCGCTGAAATGACCGACTTCCATGCACTTCACTTACTGATATTTTTTGCAACTTAACTTCCGACTGGATCCTCATAGTTTTCATGCTGTGAAAATGGCAGATATGTTCGTTTAAAAATCAGTCAATCACTATTTTTTATTTAATGTATTGTTGATTACGCTATCCGTCTCAGTAAGAGGCGCTGATGTAGACATGCAATAAAAGTATATTTACATAGAAAATTGTCATCAAAAGCTGGGGAACTTCCTTAAGAAAATGAATAGGTCTTTATTTTACCGACATTGCAGATTTGTTAAATAAAATTAATATTAGAATTTATTTCATGTTTTGAAGAATTATTTGGTGTTCTTTGCCACTGGGAGAACATTTCTGCGTTTTGTAAATCGATGTTTGTTTTAGCTTAACTGTCAAATTTTCATTCGAGTTATTCACATCAACAAGCCAACAAAAATCGATCAAAACGCAGAAATGTTCTCGTATTGACAAAGTAAACCAAGTAACTTCACAAAATTTAAATTCTTATTTGTTTTTAAGGAATATATATAGAAAACTATTTACGATTGGTAACCCTGCTATACAGGGAGTAAGGGAGATGAACACCCTAACGTAAAAGCCTTATAAAATGTAATATTTACATTCAAATATTGTAATAGGACATGAAATCTGTAAAAAATATCTATTCAAAATAATAGCGTTTATTGCAACATGTTGCGATTAACTGTAAGAAAATAAACAAAATATAAAACATTACTAATGTCCATATTTCCCGCCTGAGGGTCAATTATGGACAGATGTAGAAATCAAATGGAAAAACAAGATTTGAAGTTTAAAAGTGCATTTTTTTTTCATTGAAAATGGTGTAAGATTTAAATAATAATATAAGTTTAATTTATAACCATGTTTAAAAAACGTACGACGAGAAAAATGTATTTTGCCTATGCTTATACATATTTGTCATAAGTAAACGAGGTTAGTTTTCTGCGTGTTTTCTAAGGTGTCTATTTTGACATTCATGATGTTTTTCGTTTTATTTCAATGAAACGTTTTTTAAACGCTTTTATTGATTGTTTAAGTTACACGAAAAAAAATAATGCAGGTTAAAACATGGTGTCCTCTCGACGCGCCTCGTACTTTGTCGGGCTTGCTTCGTCTGTTTTCGGGCGCGCTTCGGATTTCGTCGTGCGCTTGAAACTTCTACCAACTTTTTTGAAGTGTTTCCAGTGCTCTTACCATATTTTCTTGAGCATGAACTACGTTTGTTTGTGAGATTTGCAATATTAGTGGTGGCGCTGTACACAAAGTTTTAACCTGCATTGTTCTATTCGTATAGTAGAATCTTTTCTAAAGATTTTAATTAATACGTAAAATTTGCTTATTTGATTTCGACAACTTACAGCATGTTTTATTTCAATAAATATTGACCGAAAAAATTAGATCAATATCATCATTTTTATAAATGTAGATAATTTTGCTGTTCTTATGAAATTATACCATCCAGACTTTGCA
This sequence comes from Idris sp. 1 HC-2018, assembly GCA_022817325.1. Classification (NCBI taxonomy): domain Eukaryota; kingdom Metazoa; phylum Arthropoda; class Insecta; order Hymenoptera; family Scelionidae; genus Idris; species Idris sp. 1 HC-2018. The sequence continues at coordinate 9,266 of JABFPM010000928.1, read as the reverse complement.
CATGACAATTTAATTACAAATATATTATAAATAATAATCTTTTTTTTTGAAAAAATAAATGCACTTTGAGAAATGACAGGTGTCCATATGGACCGCCTGACCATATTGGCCGCATCTCTCCAGTTTAAATTGGGAAATAGGTTTTATTTTTCTCCATTTTTTTGTTTTTCAAAGTTGGTTTGATGTCTCACCGAGTAAAAGTAATTTTATGTCTTTTGCGGCCTGGATGCCGTCTTCTTTGAGATTCTTCTCAATCATCTTGCTGCGGGCCAAAGCGGCCCGCTCCTCCGCGGACATGGCACAGCCCATCTTGCTACACGTTGCCTTGACAAACGCCACGCCTGTTAGCTTAGACAAAGCTCGGCTGAGTTTGCCGAACGCGTATCGGAACGCGATCACCAGCACCAGAACAACACCACAGCACCGTCTCTTGAGCCAGCGGATCAAACGACACAAGCACCTGCGGCCCCCTGGCTGTCGCCTGCGACGCTCCCTAGCGGCGTAACGGCACGTGACACGCGAGCAGCGAGCTGGTGCTCGCTCGCGTACGCACGCTCCGCACCGCACCGACTAGCCAACTGCCCGGCCCCGCCACCGCCGCCACCGCCGCCCAAAACTTGCGACTTCCCACCTGAAACACAAAAAACAAAAATTGTATTAGTTAAGTTTTTTAGAGGTTATGTTTAACGGTTTCCTCAATGTAATAATTTATGTTAATTATTTTGGGCCTTCATGACTAAAAATGTATACAAAACTTTGATAACGTACCAATTTTATTGTATTAGTTGAAATTATTATATACAATTACACATTAAATTGTGTTTAACTGGAATTTGATAATTTTATTCAATTATGAATTTTTGAAGAAAATTAATACAGTTTTAAAAAGGAAATACAATAATTTCGAAACGTCAAAATTACATCTGAATTTTAATTATTGGCCCCAAAAAATTAACAAAAATTGTATTAATTATAAACATGTTTTGTAACCCTTTCATTCACCGTATATATTAAAATGTACATGATTTCAAAATTGAATTTTTAATTTTTTTAAATGTTTTTTTTTTGGTATTTTGTTGGGACTTTTTGTTGATAACATGTTAAATCATGATTAATTTATTCTAAAAAATATAAAATTAAAAAAGTGTTTAATGACAAAAATTATTGAACAAAAATGAAAAAAAAATGTTCGAGTTTTTTTGTCATAAATCTCTTGATTTCATCAGTATAATGACGTTGAACATAAAAAAGTTGATTTGAATGAATAAATAAAAAGAGTTACTGAAAGGGTTAACGTTGATTCGATGGTACTTGCTAGTCACTTGACCATCCCAAGTGCAAAATCTGAAATAAACATTTTCCAGGGATTCAAAATAACTTTTATTTCAAAGCTTATAAAATAGTGAACAAGTTTCAAGGTGGCCTGCAAAATTAGATTGTTGTTTTCATAATTTATTAATTTTTCAAGTAAATTGTTCATTTTATTTTAGTAAAAATTTAGCATTGCCAATTGTTGCAAAAAATATACCTATTTTCAATAAAATAACAAAATTATCTAAACAATTCGGGTCAATTCGCTTATATTTTTGATTGTATATTAATTTTTTTAAATTCAATGTGCCGTATATTATTATTATTATTTTGGTAATAAAATCAATCAGTTTTTTTTTCTAGTGACATACTGCAAAATGAAGTATCTCAAAAAATGTCCTAAATTTCAAAAGTGTCTCAATCAAAATGTGTCATCTTGAGACACTTTAGCGTCTCATTTTTCACTGAGACACATTTTGTGTCTCAATTTTCAGGAGACATCCGATTGGGGCATCTTTCCTGCCTTAAGTTGACACACTTTTGAAGAATTGAGACACTTTCACGAGATACTACGTAAAAATGTCTCAAATTGAGACATTAAAGTGTCAACTTGAGACAATAAAATGTCTCATGATAAATCTAAACAATAATTCATTTTTTATAATATATGATTGATATGTTCTGTATTAAATATATGCATATATTTTTCGGGAAAAGCATCGACAATCGTTTTAAACGAACAATTTGAGTATGAAAAATTATCTATCTTTTGTCACCACGTATAAAAAAGAAATATCTTAGGTTAGGTTGTTTATGTTTTGGCTTTTGAGGTTACGATAACTTTCTTGAATGAGACACTTGAATTGAGACACCAAACGTGTTGTCTCAACGAAAATGTCTCAAAATGAGACACCTAAGTTTGCAGTGTATATTCGCTGTTATCAACTTAAAAATTGCAGCTGTATTTATTTAAAATCAATGTATTTTACTGTTACTTTAATATCTTTTTTTATTAAAGGGGCAGATTCTTTTCTTTTATTACAAATTATGAATCTTGAATATTTTATTTATCATTAAATAGTTTTATATTTCAACATCTAGATTTTCTGAAAATAAAAAAATTCAAGAAACATAAGACTTTCATTATGTAAATTTACTTTTATGTAAAAAGATCACTTTTCAAAATAGAATTTTTGTTAATAAAGGGGGAAAATATCTTGAAAATTGACAAATGTGTATTATAATATATCTTATTTTTACAAACTTATCTAGTTTTTTTAAATTTTATAAAACTTAAATGATAATATCCCACCATGTTCATTCTTTTACTTCCAACTTATAAAGTTTGCTGCAGTTTTTAAACTTTTCGTATGCTGTATTTTATTTCATATTTAAATAAATGATAGTGCTGTTGCAAAGTTTCTTTAAATTCTATAAAACTAATGAAAATAGGTTTCATAAACAATGATAAAAAAAGTTTATTTTATATGTATATGACTTTTGAGACTTAGCTTCATAAATTTGTTAAAACTGGTTAAGAAAACATCATGAGCCAGTGTGTTATTTTATGCAATTTAGGTATTGAAAACAAACTTTTAGGTATAAATCAAAAATAGAAATAAGTTCTTTCAACATGTTGTTTTTAGTATTTTATAACTCATACCATTTTGGTTAATTTTATATACCATACTTGCTTAATTTTACTATTATTTTAATTAATACTGATAATTTAATTATTTACAGATTAAATAAATAAATTGACATTGAAGATTCAAGTTTTTGTAATCACCTAAACACTGCATTGATAAAACATTTAACGGGACATTTGTTGGATCTTTATCCGTCAGCTGCCTGGGCTGTTTATGTGCGAGTTTTCAATTACCAAATTGAAATCAGCTTGGATAAACTTGAAGTCCCAAGACTTGATAACTATATTGACAAATAAGAGTAAACTCTGGTTGTCTAAGGCAGATCAAAATGTAACTTAACAACAATCTTGTTTCCCAGATGACTTCCGTTTCACGTGCTGTATACTTCTGATAAGCCATCCTCAGGCTTGATAATAATTTATTGAACAGAAACAGCCATTATGCTGCTTAAACGACGGTGCATTGTAATCTTACAAATTACTGCTGATGCAAAATAGCATGCTAATGAATTTTAGCCTGAACATTGCCTGCCATATTGCTATTGTAATTTATTTTTCGACAAGATTTATCGTAGCAAATATTTTGAATACCGCAAAAATCAATAAACTATGAAAAGCAAAAATGATTCTGAGTTAGTTAGGGATTAGTTTGGCCATGCATATCAAGTTAAACTTGGCCGTAAAATCAATTCAGTTAAGGATTAGTCTAACTACCTCAAAAGTTTTTGCATTCACGCCTCACGAAGTGATTCAATAGTTTGCCATCGATTGGCTTGTTTATTTAATTATTACTTTAAATCTGGACAAGTTATTTTTCAAAACTAAATCTTTGTTTGCAAAGAATTTCATATAAACAATTAACTTTGTTTCACATTCTTTGTTTAGCACAGAATGGCAATTAAAGAAAATAACACCACTTGAGTCAATATGTCAGTCGGTTTCAGGATGTCTCTCTCACTCATATGTAAACTTCTATAGTTCTGTCTCTATCCCACTTATGTGACTGATGTATCATCTTAAGGTGATTCCAAAACTTAACCTCAAAATAGCCTTTTAAAATTAAATGTTTAATTGGTTCATTTTTATATTTAATATATAAATCTGTTAAACAATAATTTCAAAAAAATTAATAAATGAATAAAAAGAGATTTGTAAATTATATTTTTAATACTTTTGTTATAAACAAAAAATTATTTAAATTAGTTAGAATTTGTTAAAAGTTTGTTTGAGTGTTTTTTAAGTTGTGATTTTTCATTTCTCAAAATTTGATTTTTCATTTCTCGAAATAAAGTATTTGCCTGGAATGTGAGATATTTAATTTTCAAATATTGAAAATATGCATGGCTTGTATATCTATATGTGGCATTTTTTTAAACTTCAGGATCGAATATCTCCGGTTTTACTTAGTCAATCAGACCTAGATTTTGTGGAATGAAAGATAATGATTCGTTTAAAACTCACGCTGAATTACTAGAAAATTTGACTTTTTTAAGCTAATGCAGGAAACTTCTTAAGCAAAACTTTTTAACTTTAGAAAATTAATAATTTCTTAATTTATTATCTTTTTTCAAATTTCTAAATGTATTTTTTAAAAAATAAATCTACTAATTCAACTTTAAAAATTTCTTTTTTAGGATGACAATTGGTTCTGGATATTAAACTGAAATTAATGCAAGGTTGACGTGAAATTTGAAATATTTTCACGTGGATGGAACAAATGTCTAGATTGTTGAAGCTGAATTGTCAGCAAACACGATCGTGACGAGTGACATTTATGCGCATTATTCTATATATATATTAGAACATTGCGGCATTAATATTGGATCGAACTCGGAGGAATAAAAATGCAGCCATTATATTTTGCTAAGTATGTGTATTAATGCAAATTCGATGTTGCTTTAAGATAAACTCTGCGGCGTTAAACAATTTTGAGGGACTCGGTACATGCATTTTTCATATATATATTGTATTTAATGTAATATATCGTGACCGGCAACATTAATCCAATTCAACGCTGTAATTTCCGCGAAGAAGGAATGACCGCACGCTATTGTGACCGGAATTACTGTTTACACCGCTCGATACATGCAGAAACAATCATTTATCCTCTTTTATTACGTTTGATTGACTTTTTTAAATTGTTTTGCAACTTATGTGTATTAATCACTTTTTATTATGTAGGTCGAACCTTTCTTTTACATAAATTTAATTGTTATTGAATCAAAACCATTTTTGCAATAATCTAATCAAAGTAAAAAGCAAAAATAATTTTATTAACTCGAAGTGAAAAAAAAAAATTACAATCTTGCGTTACATATTATGTTTCTAGGATATTGTGCAGTTATGTTAAATTCAATTTTTTTGCAGAAAAGAGCCTAAACGTTTTCTAACAATTTAATTATTCAACAAAAATTTAATTACAAAATTGAGTTATTTTTCAACTCGATATTATTGAGCTAAAGATGAAACAGGATTGTTTTTTTTCCTTATTCTTCTGTGATAATCAATAGAAAATTATACGGGTTTTTTAGTTGTTACTTTCGAAAAGTAGGTCAATGGTTACTTAGGAAAGATTTTCAGTTGTTCTATTTAACAATATGTAAGAGAGATAAAAAAGAAGATAAATAGAAAACAATGAATTGTTATAAAAAAAATGACCTTACTATTTTTCATAAATTTGTAGTACATAATTTTTGTTCAATAGGAAGATCAACAAGTATTATTTCGTTGACTTTGAAGTTTTTTTTCATACATTTATTTAATCCAGAACAAATAACAATTTTTTTAATAGTAAAATGGCACTGTGACCTGGACTTGAAAATGTTGTTACTTGATCGGAGTTAATGAATGTCGATACCGGGGTAAACAACAGACGTACACTTGGCACTCATTTATTACGTTGCGACAAGATCGTCCGAACAACGTAAAAGGGAAACTTGACTTCCGACGAGCACGCGCTCGAGTTGGCAGTTCGCCCGACGCACTTACAACTCGGATACTTGCTCGCCTACGTACCACGAGTTTCAGTCAAATCTAATTGTCATTCATCACTTTTATCTGCCATAAACAACAGTCGTGATAACTCATAAAGTCAACATTACCTCTCTCTAGTTATGCTGTAACTTCAGTTCGTTTCACAATAAATGTTGGCTTTTTAATTTCGAAAAACGATTAAGGTGTGAAATGTCCTATGCATTCCTGATAATGTCTATCAATTTTATTTTCATTTTATTAATAACTTTGTTTTGCTCTGAGAAATAAAAATGAAACTTTAATTTTATAACTAATTTTTATATTATAAAGAAATTTGTATTAAAATGATTACTTAAAACTGTTTTTTCCTACCACTTTTAGAATCTCTAACGCGCATGCGCAGATTCCCCTCCATTCGGACGAAAAAAGTGGAGGGGACTTGGTAATTTAATTATTTAGTTTGAACAGTTTTTTGCTTAAATAATGTTTAGTTTCTTATATAAATGAAAAATCATTTCTAAGATTTATCTGTAATTATTATTAATTGTTTCACGTTAGCGAAAAAATTTCATTTAAAACTGTTGACGTAAAAATTTCATGCAATATTTTTCTTATCTTTCAACGAGAAAACTGTTTACAAAGGGGACAACAATCCATGAACAGCTCGTGTAGGAATAGTAGCTAATAATCAATACTCCAACAAAATTACTGAAATAATTTTTAACTTCACTAAATTACTAATAACGTTTTTAACTTGTCTACTATAAATTTTAACATGAAATCATTACAATAAAAGCTAATAACATTTTAATTTAAAAGTTATGAAAAGTTGTAATTATAATTTATTTTTTTCCCAACAAAAACATTTGTCTCATTCAATATGTTTTATATTTCAATTATTTTAGATTGGATTTTATAATATATTTTATAAATGAAAAGATGATTTTTTTCTTTCAATTTCAAAAAAAGGCCTTTGTTATTGATCCCATGAAAATGGTATTCAAGCCAAAATTAATATTTATTTATACACGGGCACCTTCTTTAAAGCTTTTTGAAAGCTCAATATTTATCGTCGAGTTGTCGATATTTGATGAATTTAAGCAGCTCGTAATCGCGCAGCAAAATCGTGTATGAATGCGAAAAGTAAGCATAAATTACGTTTCCAGCTGCGAAAGCGTGCTATTTTTTGTCTGCTGGTACACTATGAGTCAGCGGCCGACAGCAAAACAGCGCAAAAGCATTATTAATATTTTCGAGAGAGTGAGAAGCAAAACTATAACGCTTACGGTCTATTTTTTTCAGTCGCGCTAAACTCGATTCTCACTCCCACGACCGGATATGGTGGACCGTCTTTTAAAAACCTTACATTTCAACAAGCTCAGACATTCTAGTCTAGTACGTGCTTCATCATCCTTTATAGAACTAAATGAAATGTTTCATAAAGCTAATACAAATTTAATAAAACTTCAAACGAATAATAACTTGAAGAAAGAAAAAAACATTATATTTAACAAGCACAAATTTTTTCAACTCAAAAATTTTAACTCTATATACCAAGTTGATACATATTTCATTGGAATAAATTTACAAGTTATGTTGACTTTGTAAATTTTATGCTAGTCATTTAACATTTCCTACGTGACAATCAATATTTGCCTACAAACAATGGTATCTCTTTATTATAATAATATATAGGCCATTATCATAAACAAAAAAGAATTTACATTTTGTATGGACACTTTTTTCTTGAACAAAATTACAACTAAATTTTTATTATCACTGAAATTATCTCAGAATTCATGACAGAAAAAAATTTTCTTTCTTTATCAAAGCAGACCACGCAACCGAAATGTATTTTGCTCATTGTACTTGTGAAGTTTGGAGCTTCTGAAAGGCTCATTAATTAAAAGAAAGAAAAGTCGAAAAATGTTCTGAAGTGAAGCAGACCATTATATCACACGTATGGCCTTCGAATTATATACGGAGAATCGTGACTTGGTAACCAATGCTGTATCTATATGTTATATTTATGTATACATATATACTCAGTCCCAGAAAATATTTTGTGCGTCATTCGATATGGTCATGTTGCGCAAAATTATCGAGCATTCCATGTTGATATAAGCGGTCATCAAGTTTGACTCCGACTTGCAGTTGCGATATTTTGCAAAAATGCATAAAATTTGTTTTATCGTTGGAATAAAAATTTATTATTTTGAAAATAACTTTCCTTGCAATAATATAAGAGTTCTTGCTATTATTTTTTTCCTATTAAACTTTAATAAATTTAAATTTATTCAGATTTTATTGTTTCTTGAGAAGTTTTTTATACTAATTGCAAATATTTTATTTGAAACCAGATACATAATATTAAGATAACTTTTTTCCTGCTTTTTTATCAAAATTATTTGTAAAGATTTTAATTATAATGAAATTTTAAATTAAAATTTCAAATAAATTTAATTCAATTGTTATTATTAAATATAGATTTTCACAGTAATTAATCTTTTTTAAATTTAAATTTTTTTATGAATTATTTATCATAAGTGTATTTACAGGTAAATGTAATTTGCAATTGCTATTGTTATTAAATATCAAATTTCAAGTGTGATAAATCAAATTTTCATACCGCTCATTTTACCATGATTATCACTACAAAATTTTCGTTTGCACAGAATATTAATCAATACTTAGATTAATGTGACAAATTATTTTATGAGTATACGACGCATAATTTAACTCATTAGAGTTGCAAAAATGCTTATTTACAAATTGATGAAATTATTGAAATGGACAGCTTTCATGTTAAATCAAATCTCATCAGCATTAAAATGATTGATATTAAAAATTGTCAACGTTGCATTTTAATAAGAAAAAGTAATTCGAATTTTCAATCAATTTTGAAAAAAAAAACAAATTAATATTACTTTAAATCATAATTTATTTGATTATAAATATGGATTTCTTTTTCATCTGTAATATTATTTGTCTGTCTTATTCAGCTAATGCTAAGAAATTAATTATTTGTTACAGTCGATTTTTCTTTTCATCAAACATTTCCCCCTCGATACAACCAGCTGTCCCTCTTCGTTGTTATTTTTAAATTTCGATGATGACGTATTTTCTGTAAAGGTTCGTACTGAGAGGCAACGTATTTCCAAGTTCATACATTCTTTATAAATAGTCAAAAAGTATAAGAACATGAGTTTAAATTTTAAATGCAACTTGCTTATCTATTTTTATTTTCTGTATTTCAATTTTTTTTTTTCATCATCAAATACAATATCTGTAATTTATTTTCAAAAAGTCGTGACAAATGCGTTTCTGTCAACGC
>JABFPM010000927.1:0-23827 GCA_022817325.1 Idris sp. 1 HC-2018 | reverse complement strand
CGACGGGTCACAGAGCGATCACAAGGTCAAATGAAGTTCAAAAATGAACTTAATTATGAAAAAATGGAAAAAATGTATTTTCAAGAAAAAGCCTCTAAAATTGGGTTTTTAAACAGAATATTCCGTTTATGTTCAATCAAAACTTAGTTTTAAACAAAAATTGTTCATAACTTAAAACAAAATAATCTGAAAAACTTTAATTTAGTTTTAGTTTAAATTCATTTTTGAACTTCATTTGACTTTATGATCGCTCTGTGACCCGTCGGCAGGTCAAATTTGGTGTGACATTTGATTTTTCATGTTAATATTTACTAAGATTCCTCAATTTTTACCCACATCAAATAATTTTTTCTTTAATTTCATCTTTGCGCGTACAGAGCTTTGTTGAAATTCAAAAAATTGAATAAAATTAGGTGTCACCTCTAAAACTTTCACTGCTTCCGATTTTTCTCGTGTGCTTTAGAGAGAGGTCCAGCTTCAAGAAAAATATGGTCGGGAAGGTGGTGTGCATTCAGTTTATTTATTTTTTGAACATATAAATGTAGGTTTTTGGTGGAAACGTTCATGTCAATATGTTTTTTAAAATAATGTGTAGTTATTATATGCCTAATATACTGCCCGTATATAGCCAATATATGTTTCCTTTTACCAAAGAAAGTGATGACAACATTAGTGTTTAATATTATATTCATTGCGTACGTTGCTAAGAAGAAATATATTCAGTTTTTGATATTTTATTATTAAAACAAAGTAGTGATAGTTGCTTGAATTTTTTAAAATTTATTTCAGTAAAAAAAGTTTCTTACAATATTCTTTAAAATTCTCATTTTCGTCAAAAAAATATTATTAAATAACAAAATTGAAATTTCATTTTTTGTCATTTTTGCATCATTTAAACAAATTTATTTTCTAATTCTCGCATAGAATTGTTCAAAAATTTGAAACACTTTGCCAATGATGAAAATGTTCATTTTATTAAAACTGATATAACATGGCAAATAATTGTAAATAAATATTTTGTTTGAATGACTGAAATTCCAACTTGTAAATCCTCATGGTTCTACGTATTGTGACACATTAAAACAGAAAAACACGTTTTTGAAATATAATTTTATACAGCCATATCTTTCTTAAAAATGATCGATAACAAAATGTATAAAAAAATTTACAAATTTTAAGAATATCTTATATTTTAAAAACCATAATTTTTTATTTATTCTATACTCATTATATATCTCAGAAAATATAACTGACAGTAAATGGTTAAAATTCTCAATATTTAATTTTTTTGACATTCTTGAGCAATAAACAATAGAATTTTTTGATTTTGCAAAGATCCGACACATTAACACCTTTCACACAAATTTTCAGTATAATCGAGAATTTTGGAGTAAACAAAAAATACATTTCAACATTTGTCTTTTTCAAACATTATTATACAATAAGTTTTATAACATATTTTTAAAGTTCGTGAAACATCAATAATTTAAAAATAACAAAAATTAGGTTTTCAACCATTTTTAAGAAAGATATGGTTGTTTGAAATTATGTGTCCAAAACGTGCATTTTTTGAGTTATAATGTTTCGCAACATTTATACGTAAAAAGTATCTTTTTATTTTCAGAAGAAAATTTCTCAATATCAGATTTCTGTAAACTTGATTCGTGAAAAAATTGAATTTGCTAATTTTAAATTTAACACAATTGAATGAAGCTCTTGGGTTAAGTTTACAATTTCTAGGTGATCGACAATGATAATTGTAGATATAGAAACAATGTGTCAAATGATGGAAATGGTATATCATAAAGTCATTGAAAAATATTTTATGTCAAATTCCTTAAAGAAGGTTGTATATCAAAATTACTTTGAAAAACGTTTTATATAAAAATTCCCTCAAAAATCGTTCTATGTCAGTATTTTTTTGAACAACATTTTATGTTGGTCCGCCAGTTGGTACTCACGCTGCGTAGACATGCGTAGTAGATACCAACTGGCACTGAGACCGACACTGGGTCCGGCACCAGGACAGAGGTTCATTCCTGTTTTAGTCCTGATTGCTGGTCTCGATACGTACTGCGTATGTCTATTTAGAATAGGTTTCACTGCGCATTTTTATGTAGCGTGGGTACCTACTGCCGGGCCAACATAGAACCTTGTTCAAAATAATTCTGACATGGAATGTTTTTCAAGGGAGCTTTTTTCAATAACTTTTTGAGATTGTATTTTCTTCATTAGACGCGCCAGTAAATTGTCAACCATTCATCTTATTACAAATTGTTTTAAACAAATTGAATTTAACTAACTAAACGAATAATACAAACGTTCATTATTTATTTATTCTTATTAAAATAAAATATGAATAATAGTTTTGCAGGAATAAGATAAGAGCCATTTCTGATGGCGGATGAAGATATGACAGAAAGCAACTTTAGAGAAAGCTTTTATTTTTAAGAATGGAAAAAACGCATGTATTTTTGTAATTAAATCAATTCTTGTAGAAACCAAGAAGAAATTTAGCTAAGTGTGATTTTTGATAAAAAAAAAAGGTCGGTGCCAGTTAGGAAAATTTTGTAGAGCTAAATTAATCAACAAAATGTATATGATAAAAACTAAATATATATTTAAATAAGTATAACAAAATTTGTATTATCTGTGTTATAACAATATTTGATTAGGAAAAGTTGTTTGATCATATTATTTGAAGAGTGATTCATCAATAATTGGATGACATAAAACATTTGCAGAATGTTTTGTATAAGAACTTAGCTATAATATTAACAACAAATATTTTTTTATAAACACTGATGTAAAAATGATTAAACTTTAAACTGAAATAAAACATCCAAATGCTAATTTTCTAAAGCTTGTTTCAATTTATCAATTTCAAATAACAGCCAAGTCCGATTTTGTAATTTATTTCATGTCTTCAAATTACTATACAAATTTGCATTCAACACTTACTATAATGACATTGTAATGCGATAAAATGTTCGCCACGGCGAGGCGATGATAATAAATAACGATAGAATGAAAAATGCAGTATAGAAATAAAAGAAAGCAAATAAAGTAATTTTGCTCACGAGTATAATTTGGTATTGATTTTTCGGAGCAGGCCGGATCGATGCTTCGACGTAATTCACTGTAATCGAGGTTTCTCGCGGGCCTAGCCAGCATCAGAGAATGTGAGGTTAACCGAGACCAAAAAGCTTTTTGATCGCGATACAAATGACGCTCCGCGATAGACCGTTGATCGTTTGTCAAATTATCGGTAATATCGATAAACCAACAAGAACGGTTGCGCATGCGCGTATCTTATAGCAAAAAACCGCAGTCCATTTTGCAGACTTTATTGTTTGTATCTTGTATAATATATAAATCTTTGTATCAAGGTCAGGCATTTACAGTCCAACATCATATTCGAAATATTCCAATGGTATGGTTATTAAAGTAAGCTATTTGTAAAAATTGTATGCAGAAAAATTGCGTGAAAAGTTATTATTATTTTTTTCTAATAATTTAAAATACATACATTTATTTTAAACAATTTCAATACGTAACAGGACAAAGTTTAGTTAATTAAACAATAATGAAGTACACAAATTTCGACTTCGAAAGAATTAAATTTGATTTCTCAAAAGATATCAATTATGTCAATGATATTATCTTCGTGCTGGCGATGTGCAGAAACAGCCGTTGTTTTAATTGTGATTGGAAGACAACTTTTTGTTGTATGTGGTTTCCAAATAACAGAAGTACATCATTATCATACAGCATAAGTTCGTCTTTGAAATACAACAACCACTGCATATAGGCTAGTATCAGCGAGCGGAAGTCGTACGTTTTGTTGGCAAGAGTCTTTGCCAGCGGAAGCTGATTAATTTACACGTCGTCTCGCCATTCGTTCCATCCGTTTTGACAAAGAAAAAGAGCTTCTTCTTTGACTTCGCCAGATTGACCAATCAAACCGTTTTAGCAGCTTACAATACAGCTTTTAACGAGCTTCATTTTATGTCTCGCTATCTTGATGCCAAACTCCTTAATATCCGTGGCTCGCGAACCGCATAACTTATTTTCCGTTCAAGTAGCAGATAAAAACATAATGATAAATTAGACGTGATGTAACTAATTTAATGCAATGTATAATAAGTAATGAGTAACGAAAAAAACCATGTTTCAGAATTATTTGTAATTCAAGTAAATTCAAGCAAAATATGATGCGAATTAATAATTTAAAACAACAAAAGGTCGTTAACTCAAACATAATTTTTTCTAATAAGATCATTAATTGATGAAATAAAATTATAGGTTTTTGTGAAGATGAATAAGACGTTCTCTGTAATAAAAAAAAATGATACGTTTTGATTTTAGATTTTACAGTTCTATTGTAGTTGAATTCGTCTTCATTATATAATTTTTTCTCATAGTCAGAGTGTAGACAAAGTTACATTTTTTTTATCTTTTAATATTCTTTTTGTATTAAAACAAGCACTTTTTGCTACCGAATGTTGAAGATCAAGTTCGAAAAGTCATTGTGATGATGATTCGGTGTAATGGGGTAGCACCGAAGGGGGCGTGGATCTCTCTAATGGTATCGCCGTGACGCAATCAGTTCTTTATAACAATTTGATTTTTTTTGTTCATAAATCAGTTAAAGAATATGATATACAAATGAAAATAATTATTTTGTTTATCAAAATAATAAAACTTGTGCATGTATAAAATTCTTAAACTAAGATCATTCAAAAATATTTATTCAGTTCTTGATTATTTTGGAAAGTTTATTGCAAAAACAACAACATTTTCATATAAGACTTAAATCCTACAGATTTTTTTTCAATCTGACACAGTTATAAATAAAAATCATAAGATAATGGACAGTAAAAAAAATTAAGATTAAGTAAACAAAATAGTGTAACAGAAAATTAAAGAAATCCAATATTAAGTAAAGCCAGTTTAAGGCAGTGGATTTTTGCATTTCTTTAAAAATACATTGTACTAATTATAAAATGTATTTAGTTTAGTTTTTCGAGATTATTATTTTGTTGATAAATCTAAGACAATTTTACTTACGCTCATTTTTTATGATCATGAAGAATTTTTAACAAGTGAATTCATATACCATCAAACGGGCGAGATTACCCACCATAGGACGAATCTACCCATTTTTGTTTTATTTAAATTTGACTGTTGTAATTCTTAAATAAACGTTTTTTACTGATGAAGTACTGAAATTTAGATTGCAAAGAAAATATAATTATAGCGTTTTCAACTTTTATTACCTATTATTATGTGATGTTGTTTCAGCTACATGTAGGAACTCGTTTCAAGCGCTTTGCATGAAAATTGAGCAAATTTTCAGTTGGTAAATTTTCATATATTTGAGACCAAAACAACTGATCAGTATGTAAGTTATTTTGATGTAAGCAGAAGTCAAAAAATCGTGAGGCGAGTCTACCCACTCATTTTGACGTTTAAATTAACCATGATATTAAGTTGTTATAAATTTTTTATGTAAATGTAATAATTTTAACTATATTTAACTGTATTTTTCATTTATACATTAGTATAGTTACAGTTAATGAAAGAATGTGATCAATAATTGTTAAAAAAGTGTTAATTGAATGAAATGATTATTTTCGTTTAGATGCTAACAAAAAAGTTACTATTAAATTGAAAGTTATTCTTTTTTTGTGACAAATAAAATATAAAATTAGTAAAAAATAATTTTTTATACAAAACTGTAGTAAAGTATGATTATTTGTATTGTTGAAAGTTAATGGGTAGACTCGCCGCATGAATAGTATCGCGCAAATCTAGTCGATTTGCCAATAGTTTTACATAACAAAAAGGATAGCAATATTTTTTGAAAAATCTTTTATAAATGTGAAGATAGATAAATGACGATTAAAACTCACCTGATCATTAAAACCATTTTTGAATGCCGTTTTGAAGAAATATATTACTTGAAAGTTTAACAAGAAAAATGGGTAGATTCACTTCGTTTGACGGTATTATCGTCAAGCTGATTTTAATAAATAGTTCAAATAAAGTAGAAGTTGTATTAAAATATACGTATACTAAAAAATGTTCTATGTTTAAAAATACTGTTTGAGACTCTTTGGTTGTGTCATAATATATTAATATAATTTTTTATTAAGAACTTTATGGGTTTTAGAAAAAAATGAATAAATATATAAGCAATTCCATGAAAAATTTCCTTTTAGAGGATTTTTTACGAAAATGGCTAACGTTGTTAGCTTAGAATGAATCTTTCTGAACATTTGTACAAATATTGTATTTTTTGTTCTAAAAACATTCGAGTTATTCGCTTTTGAAAATATTATTAACCCATTTTATGGAATTTTAGAGGGAAAATGGTCATTTTTACATAAGTAATGTGTGACGGAATTTCAAAGTTATTTTTTTTTTCTTTCAAAGGTTATGATAGTTTATATTTTAAATCTCCAAAAATGTTATATCTTTCATATGAAGCAAACAATTAAAAATCTGTAATAAAGTTTTCTAGAGGAAAGTTAAATCTGTCATTTGATACGTCGAAATTGAAAATCGGTTGAAACCCATTTCACAAATTGTGTTTTCAAAACTCAAAAGACGTGATAATTAAAATTTCAAATTATAACTGCTTGAAGTTTTGCTCAAGTTTTTACTTGGTCAAATATGTTGAAAAAATCATTTTAGTATGGTAGGTCCTTATTCGAGGTTACTATTTCTTTTTATTTAAATGTTTAAGGGTGGCACATTTTAAATTTTCATTGAAATCAATTTTTTTCGCGTATATGAGAAATCACTTTTTCTACTGCTACAATTTAATTGTCTATAAAAATACTTATAAATGCATTTGTAAAGGTGTCACCCTTAAAATTTCTTGAAGCATTAATATTTTTTACAAAATCTAAGAAAGTTGTTTCCTTTTGTGGACTTACTTATGAATAAAAATTAAATACAATTTGTATCAATGATAATATAATTTCTTAATGTCTTAAGATTTTTCGTTTTTCATAAAGTTAATAAAATAATATTTTCATCGAATTATAATTTTTTAAATGATCATTTTGTAAAAATAGTAATTCGACAAATAGTTTTTGGTCAAATGACCAAAATTTTTATTATACATTTTTTATATTTAAATTCTTTTTAGTAGTTAATACATAAATTTAGGGGAGCGACAGGCAAAATGGTCTAAGAGGGTAAAGTCTATTAGAAAGTTTCATAAGCTGGAACTATCCAAAACGTAAAATGGATATGAGCAATTCTACAGCTATTTTCATTTTAGTGGTAAAAAGAATTGAACAATTAGGAAACACCTTTGTGACCATCTTTTTCTGATTTTTTTTTCGTCTTCTAAAATACGTAAAAAATAGTGGTACCCTTAAAAATTTTAAGAATAATACGCTCAAGAAATTAGGACCCAATGAAGATGTGAAGAGTAACACCTCTAAAATTACTAATTAAATACCGTCAAATGGGGTAACCTTGTGCAAGTCGCCATTAAATCATATTTTATGAAGTAGAATCTACTAAAACTGGAAATATAGCTCATAGATGTTACATTTTTGCACTTTATCTAATTGAACAATGAAAATGTGTACTATTTTCAGGCATTAAATATTATAACTGAGGGGTCATTCAAGTGTTATGTAAGCATAATTTCAAGCATTTTTTAAGCCTTAAAATAAAAATTTCAATTATTTAATAACACAAAATACAATTTATTAAATTTTGACATATTATGAGAATGAATTTATTCTTCTCATCTCATATACATTGCATCACATGAGCAAGAACTAATAAATTTTACAGCAGTCATAAAAAAAGATTTTCTAATCTAAATTTAAAAATATTTTTTACATTACGTACATTAATGAAAAATGGAGTTTAAGAATGTTTTGGAACTATATAACAATTCAAGAATGTATTAAACATTGAAATATACCCTTAGTACTATTTAAAATTGAACCACTAATAATCTTTGGTGTCACATGTGAACAAATAGGCTTGTTTTATTTTCTCTTTTTCGGGATTTAAAAAATATGTTATTTCCTCGTTTGTTTAATAGCCTGTACAAATATTTTAGGTTAAAAATATATTGCAGTGAAAATTAATAAAATAATTAATCATATAAAACGATTTTAATGAAATTTTAGTTTTAAGGGAAAAATTTTTGATTTCTTTTAGGGTAGGGATATTGTAGCATACACTTTATTCTTCTTTCAACATTATCATTACACCAAAGTGCAATAATTTCTTAATCATTCAAAAATGACACCATCAATAGCCACATTTCAAATCCGAAACCTCACTCCCCTTATTAACATATTTTTCTCTGAAATAAAAACTTCATGTATATCTTTCTTATATACTCCGTGCGTAACCTTTTGTCTTTTATCAAATCCCAGAGCAACTATTTAGGTTTAATAAACACGACAAGCAAATTGTCCATTAACGCAATCAAAGTCGACCCAAAGAACCGTATTAACCGGCTATTTGTCTAATAAAAGCTACTCTGATGCTGTGACGACCTTATTCAATTTCATTGCTTCTCTTTCTATCTTTCTCGCTGATTTGATATCTCTCTCTTTCTCAGTGTTATTTTGCAAAGCATGTCGGGCGTGTTTTCGATTGGTTCTCCAGTAGCAGATGGGCGGACTCGTGTCGCCGATGGGCGTGAGTCCATCCGGTTACCTTTCGCTTTTAAACTGCCGAACATGTTCTGGAGGGGGTACGTTCTCCAGAACAACTCGTTGGAGGTTCTACATACCGGTTCACGCAGCCGCACCGAACGCTTTGTGCCGCGATACCGCCGTGCCTCGTTCCGTTAACTTCAACTCGTCTGTGTGACAAAAAAAGTACTTGCTGGTCCTTTTTGTTTCCCCCTGCTTTTTTTTCTTCCTCTTCATCGTCGCCGATTTTCGACATCTGGTGAATTTGATTAAAGTATATACGGTTATTTTTACGAACCTAATACAACTAAGAGTGATCGATGTGCTTGGCAACCGAGGCCTCTCAGTGACTTTCGTTTCTTTTTACGGCTTTGTACTTTTTGAGGGTTGATGACATCGCCGTGTGGCGACGAGCAAACCTGTCGTCAAATCAGGGTGAGTTTTTCGAATGTTCACACACAGTTGTTTGGTCAAATAATCCAGTGATTTTAATTACATGTCATTAAATTGAATTTAGATATTTCAAAAATAATTTTATTGGAATAATAATTTTTTGTATAAGGTGTTTTGCAAAAAGTTGATTTGCTCTGAAATTTAATTAATAAATTTAATCAAATAATATGAATGAAAATAAAGTTTATTTTATACTTTCTGTACAAATATACTACAAACTGTTTCAAAACCAAACGATACCGCAGTGTTTCAGAAAAAGTTGCAAAATATACCCATTTAAATACGATTTTGTAAATTTTGCAGCATAATTTTAAATAGATTTTATTTCAAATTCATGCGTTTATCCATTAAGAAGTTAATGATTAATTACTTTTGCAATATAGACAATCATATAGACAAGTAAATCCAGCCACTAAATAATCTTTTCTTGCAATCATTTGCGTCCTCAATTAATCATTTTTATGTACTCATTACCTGTGAACGCTGAATGATCACAGAAAATAATTAAACGACAATTACTCATGTAACATTATGCTAACGTCAATGATGAATTAACAATTGGTAAACAAAATACCACTTCCTTGTACATTTTTTTACTCTGTCCAAAAGCAATACAAAAAAATAATGATTGATTACATGTGTGTGATGTGTCTAATTGAAACTCTTGCTCCGTCGGCGAAAAAGTATTAAGTGACTTAATTCGAACAGAGATTTGTATGTTGCTTATTTAATTCGAAATTTTTGAAATTTTTTAGTGTATCAGAATAGTTTTTAACTATTTGAATTTTATTATAATATTGTATGAAAAACAAAGAGATTTCTGAATTGACAAGAACAATGATTGCAAAATCATTATTAGCGTAATAAATTTGAATGACTTTTTCGTAATTCACGGGGATTTATTCAATAAAGTGTGTGATAAGCTTTCTCGGGGTGACGTGATCGATTTCACTTTGGTTCTATGGCGAGGCTAATTGCCAAACGCGACATTAAACGTACTAATGACTTCTCGAAACTTTTGCCATTAAAGTTATTGTCGTTCGGGTGAAGCCGTCCAGTTATAACCGCTTTTCACTCAAACTCATATTCTTTTTCGCTTAGATTTCAACTTTTTGCAATCTTAAACTCAACTCTGATATCAAACAATCATTTTTTTCTGACACTTATAAACATAAAATATAAAACCGATGGAATTCTTCTAACTTATTATTTTATTCTTGTCTAACCTACGAGCAATAAAAGACATGAAGTTTCGTTAATTAGTATGACATTTGTAAAAATAAATTATTCATAATTTCATTTGTTTGGTGGTTTATACAAAATGTTAAATTATAAAACAGAAATTGCTCATTTTGAATACACATTTTATGACTGACAAAAAATTGGTTGAAATAAAAATTACTGCAGATTATCCACAAGTTTATTTCCAGTTTTACCTTAAAACAAATAAATTTTCAAATAATTATAACTATAGAATGTATATTACAAGAGAATAATTATGGCCATAGTAATAAATAGGAATATAGATGTAGATCGGCTAAGGTGATCAGGGTTTTATTTATTGATTTTGCATGTTAAGTAATATCAAGTGCAAACAATTTCCATTGCTTTATGCAACATTCAATTATGATGCCTGGCTTTTGGTTGAATTTTATAATCGTTATTGAAAGGTGGAAAGTCTGCAGCCACTAATTAATAAGATCAGCGATCGCTAATCAAGTTTTTAATGGACATAATATATTATATATCAACGTACGCGACCATAATTTGAAGTGATATAAAGTCATTGCTGCGGTGTGATACCACCTGTACAAGTGTGTACGCGCATGTTACTTTACTCAACCGGTTGATTAAAATGAGTTTTTTGAATTGGTATATAAAAAAAAAAATTTCCGCGTAAAATAAGACCCTGTCAATAATGTAATTAATGTTATTTAACATGACACAAAATTTAAATTTGTAT
The DNA here is from genome assembly GCA_022817325.1 of Idris sp. 1 HC-2018. Classification (NCBI taxonomy): domain Eukaryota; kingdom Metazoa; phylum Arthropoda; class Insecta; order Hymenoptera; family Scelionidae; genus Idris; species Idris sp. 1 HC-2018. The sequence goes on along the minus strand of JABFPM010000927.1, from coordinate 12,730 downwards.
GAATATTTTATATAAATGCAAATTGGCTGGAATGAATTTATTTTTGAAGAATAATAAGATTAAAAAATAGTTTATTTTGTGTTACCGAAAAAAGGAAAAAAAGTTAATTAAAATTAATGAAGTTTTGATTTGTTACTATTTTTTATTTATAATTACATTAAAAAATATATTTTCACTGTTTAATGTCACAAATAAAAGTTTATAACTTTGTAAATATGATCATTGAAAAATACATGATTTTCATAATTTCATCTTTTAATATAAAATTAAGATGTTTTTTCTACTAAAATCAAATGATTTATATATTGAATCACGGTGATATAATTTCATATATTTATCATGTACGTTAATGATAATATTACACCCGATAAGTAATACATTAAGATGCGATAGCGAAATGGAATTGCACAACCATTTTCCATTTCCAATTGCATTATTGATATACAGTCACGCGCGATAAAGCCGCGGTATTTGCACGTTCGCGCAATAACTGTGTAATATTATAATACTTAATAACCAAGTGCTATAAATGATAATGTTTACCAGTAAAACGGAGTCCACAATGTTGGCATCCGAAAGAATAATAACTAACTTTTTTCTTTCTCCTTTTTCCCACTTCTGTCTCTTTTCCTAGTGCATTTTTCATCATTTTTTAGTAATAAAATGTACTGTAATAAAATTCTAATCCCCTTAATTTTATTACACATAAACGTCTTAAGCTTAAATAAAATACACTCTGAACAATAACTTTATTTTTGCGCGAATACTCATTATAATTAATTAACAGCAAATTTTTCTTTTGAAATCTTATCGCAATTATTTTATTACAATTTGCAGGCACATTTCTTTTCTAAAATAATAATAAAATAATTTTTCATCATTTGTAAGTGTATTTCAATGCACTTTACAGTGCAGTTTATTGTTCTTAATGTAAATTATTTGTACATTTAGAAAGTCTAATTTCGTTATTATAATAAATTTTGCAATGTGGTTCAAACCGAATGATTTATATGAAATTTCGATGCAATTTTTTTCCAGATATTATTATATTTAATGGATACAATTTTTTTTGTAAGGAACATAATTTGAATTATTTCTGAGTAAAAAATTGCAAATATCAAAACTTCAAAGTGGTTCTTTTTAATTTTCTCGAATGACTGTACCAAGGCATAACTTTTGATAGCGAAGGCAGGTTTTAATAAGGGACGGATCGAGAGCGCGCACTCTTCAGTGGAGATAGCGACAATAAATAACTTGTTTGATGTCGGCTAAAAGGGTCAAGAAGAGAGCTCCGGGTTTCAGCTGCGGGCTACACGCGAAATATATAAATTACTCAAAAATGGGCAATAAAAGCATAAAAGACACGGTGTAAACATATTTGCAAATTTACTGTCCCGTTTTTCTGGCAATTAAATGTGTGTTTGCGACACAATGCCGGTAACAATGTTGCAACACAACCAGGGCACGAGTTTTATAAGCTAATAACTTGTGCCACGTAAATAATAGATTTTACGCTGACGTTTTGTGAACATTAAAAAGGGTCTGACGAGTCGACATTACTTTGTCATCAATTTTAACAAACGTTAAAATTCATAGTCTAATTAATGAAAATTGAATTTTTTTTCTTTCTCATTTACATCTGCCAAAATATTTTTATTACCATTCTGACTTGAGTATTTGAAATTCATTTCGGTACATGAAATATTTATTTAAAATTAAACGACTTGTAGGTTTTCTTCATGAATATGTATTAACATTAATTATGTCGGTTCAAATCTAATTAACTTGGATCAATAATAAAATATCAATACGTATAAATGAAATCAGGAACAAATTTTTATTTTATACTTTGTCGTTGAGATCGTATATAATATTTTATCGAATTCAGAATTAACTTCGGTATGCAAAAATATTTGTTTAATTAAAAGTACATGTTTTAACTCAATCCGGTTCTTTTAAATTTTATCATTTCATTTATTAAACAATTAATTTACTCGGATTTAATACCTTTATTAATGTTCTTAGTTTTAAAAATTATAATTTCATGTTAAATATTTATAAAATTTGTTTTCAACCTCAAAATAATTTTTGTGTTTGAAAACAATGTTAAGTTTGTACTTGTAAAAAGCTTTTAAGGTAAATGCAATAACTTGCACACTAACCGTGACGTTGAGTTGAAATTACGAGTTCTCTTCCGTCGGTTTGTATAATTTGATATGTTTGTTTGCTATGTACATCGACTTACAAACTACATAATGTCTGTTGCCGTCAGCTCTTAATATACATTACATGCCACACGTCACACAGTTTGATCCATAACACTGCTACATAATTCTTATAATAGAAAATTTTACTTTATTTTCAATTATTTTTAGTATATACATTATTATGTTTAACTGTCAATATGACTGAAATTTGACTTACACTAATGAATATAATCACTGACCTGTAAGTGATAAGATATAATTAATTTCCAGAATGAATGAACAATTGCATATAATTATAATTATTAGTTCGTCAAATCTGCACGTATGAGTTGACAAAAAAATATTTGCCCTAATATGCAGCATAATTTTTTCCGTTTTACAATTAAAATACACACTTTTAAAATTTATACAATCTAAACATATATTACCTGCTCATTGAAGGGCATTAGAATGTTTGCTGTGATAATAAAATTCAAGTACACTAATTTCAAAGCAAACAATGACATATACTCATATATTTACTTTGTCACTACTTTTAATTATAGCATCTTTTTTTTCTCAAGTATCTCCACACATAATTTCCTTTCCCGAGTTTTTTATTACTATTTTCATTGAATGTTTATTAATCATCTTATAAACATATAGTATAGATTTTAATTTCTATTTAATACACTGATGAATTATAAGTCAAGATGAATATAAATTGTTGATTAAAAACAGTTACAGTAATTATGTAACAGCGATTTTATTGTAACGAAAATTTTTGCCTCACTTTAATCATCTTTCGCATTAACCTTTGACCCGCATTAATCATGAATCCATTGAATTGAGAAGCACTTAGCAAATAATCACAGAATTTAGCTACAGATTCGATGATCTGTGCAACAAAAAGCAGCAACAGATATTAGCTGCAATGTGTGTTGATGGGTGTAATTCCCCCGCATAATGGGATTTTTCGCGAGCGCATTACTTTACAGACGAGGTAGCAGAGTATATTATAAGTAAAGGGCAAGTTGAGTTGTCGTAAAAATGTTCACAACCGGTCACCGCCCTGTCATTTAAGCGGGGTGCGGGTGGATGGGCTTTCGTTTGTTAATTTACATCGTGGATACGGTAACTATGGGCTATCGATAACTGCCACTTACCCAACTGCATCACTTCCGGTTCTCGACCTACCGTTTATGCGATGAGTTTACAGCCCACCAGTCACGTCGTTCTGCGTTCTCCAATATCCGTTCAATAAATAAATATGTTCAGACTTACTTTTCAGCAAAAAAAAACAACTCAACTTAGGAGGAAACAATTTAAGAATATGTAAATTTTGCTATCCATCTTGAATATGAATTTTATAATTAATTTGTCATTAATCTTTTGCGTTTGCTGAGGGGAAATCGAGAGAAGGCAAGATTGATGTTCGGGTAAAAGCGGATAACAAGTGTGGCACGTTTGACCCCCACGTTAATTGCCGCGGGAAACGCGAATTCATGGTAAAAATTTTATGGTACCCCCTCGATAAGCCTCGGCTTAATTTGCATATCGAGTGTATGTATGTATATACGCAAACACAAAAAGGAACATAATTCATCGCAACATAATTCGTTTAATATACTGCTTGACAGTGTGTTGTTCTTATTTTTCCGTGGGAAATAACGAGAGTGATAACACGCGTAGCTGGCATCTCGTTAACGAGGCAAAGTTACAACCGACTTTCGATAACCGTCGTCGGGCCCAGCTGCCAACAACTGCAAGGATGATGACATGCGGGTCGTATCTCCATCACGCGCGTTAGGATACACCTCGCGATGTCATTCGTACGTTGAATAACAAATTGGCAAATGTTTTCTCATTTATTCTCAATTAACGTGCTGTTTTTTCTGTTCAAACTATTATATTTATATATACAAAGATGCAATTTGTAAATCTATACTTAATTAGAAGAAAAAAAAAATTGCGTCTTATTATGTTGTATTATGCAAATTCAGTTTCAATATTGTATGATTTTATTAAAGAACTATTGTTGTAATTTTAGCTAATTATGTATTGAAGTATATAGGTATTTGTAATCATTTTCTCACTATTACACATTTAGATATTTATCAATTACCACTTTGGCATTGAAGAGCAACCTTAAAGTAAATAACTTGTAGTGTAAAAATCATGTTTTATACATTTATTATTATCACCTATTACACAAAGAACTTTTCAATTATATTTTCAAGAAAGTTATTGATTACAAATTACTATACAAGATTTGAATTAATAATGACAAAATAATTCACGAGAAAACACAAATCAATTACTCATTACAAGACGCTTTGCAATAATATTTGCTACCGCGATCGCAGAAATAAAAGAACAAAAAATCACGAAAGAAGGAAGAAAAAAACAAGCAATTTCTTTACACACATAAAAAGATAATACTGAAACCCGGTGCATTATACGCAATCTCGTTAACAGCTTTTCGTAATGTAAAAATGACAAACTGCCGTCATTGTCTCCGACTTTCTAGCAAACTTTTATATCAATTACCTGATTGGCAATTTGATTTTGTTACTTTTCGCCTTCTCACTTTTCTTGTTTCAGCTTACAACACCGCTGCGATATCAATGACACGTCGCAAAAACAGTTCTTTCTCGACAAATTGGCAGATATCGTCGTGCTTGACTGATGAACGAAATGTGCATACAAAAATATTACATTAAACAAAGTCAATTAACTATAATAAACAAAAAAAGAAAGTTAAAGAGGGGAGCGTGTATATAAAAAACGGCCTCTTGTTTGGTCATTAGTGAATTTTTGCGCATGCCCACAGCCGAAGGGCACGTACTTTTAATTTTGCGAAGCCATTATGAATAGTGATATGCACCATTCGGAAATAAATAGCCAGCAGCGCGCTTATGTGCTTTCTATAATGACCGTTCGGCGGAGAGGGCGACAGGGGGGCGAGGAAAATTAGCTCCGTGGTGGCAGGTAGTGGTTATCTCGAGCGAGCTCCCAGTTAATGACAACCCCTGTACGTTTCTCATCCACTTCTATCCCACGTATTCTGTCCCTTTCCCTCGCCCCCGAAGAATCTTGGACTCTCTTCCATCTTTATTTTGCGTTCTTTCTTCTTCTTTTTTTTCTTACTTTCTGACCAATTTTGACGTTCCTCTGATTTTGGAAATTGGAATGCGATGCTAATCTCGGAAATTAAGCCCTTTGTGTTACTCGCCGTAGCGTGTCATTTATTACTCAAAAGCGCGGTTTGATTTCATCCGTTATACGCACATTCACTGTGTCGAACCACATTAATTCGTGCTTATATTACTCCTCTTGTATGATATATTTCTTTTTTTATACCAGTTAGCTCAGCGTTGTTTATAGACAAAGTTTATCTTTTATTCATTATACGGACTAATTATGACTAATAGCTGAAGAAAACCTGCTAATCACGCCAGTATTGGTTCACATTAAAGAACCAACCGTGGTTAATAACAAGAACATTGGCTGCAAACCATCGTTAAAGATACGAATTAAAAGTAATTCATTGCTGGGGAGTTTACATGTTATCACCATTAGTATCGTGAACATAATCAACCATTGATACAGATGTAAAGTTTAATTTCATTTTACAGGATTAACATACATTAACTCACTCTTATCTCCCTTTTTTACTTATGTTGAGTTTTTAAAATGTGCACATTAATTTATTCTTTACTTCAAAATCCAAATTTCAGGTGTTAATTAATTTAATTTAATTTTTTTTTTCTCGAATGACATCTTTGTTTTTTTTTCATGGGTCAGGGTTCATCGCCTCTTAGGCTCACCTTTGGACAGCTGAGACTGTTCCATTAGCGACCACCAGCTCGTGTACCAGGATGTGTCTGTTTTGTCCTTTTCTAACTTGTAACCGAAGGATCTGCACACTGCTTCAGGATGCGCACACTTGCTCATACACAGATATATATAAAAAAAGCGCGCACACGTATGACCAAGCGCCGAGACGAGGGGAAATGAAATTTCGTAGCTAATTGAGTTTCAACATGCGATAACGTTTCCACCACGTACAGGTGTTTCTACCGGTTTGTTTAATTCGTGAATGACGTGGGATACGAGTTTATATATAGGCACGCCTCTCGATGACTGCTTATTAATAATTTTTTTCAATAAAAACCCCCTATAATACAATTTTCAAAGCCGACTATATATATGCGTTTCAATCAGCCGTTTTCAAGTTTATTTGGACGAACGATCGCGTTAATTAGAAAACCTTCGTCAAACTTTAAAGAGATGTGAAATTCGATGAAATTAACGCACATACTATACATACTTTAATAATAATTCATCTCATATACATTACAAAGTGTATAAAGTATAGATAAAAATGTTAAAATAAAATCAACAAAGTTACAGCCAATTTAATTTATAACTATATACACATACTAAATTAAAGTGTTTTTACAATTTTATTATGGTTTAACTTTATGTGTGTACACAGGAATTCGTCTAATGACGAGCAGTTGTAGAGTAATAATATTTTAGTACCATGTAATATATTTCTAATGTCACAGAAATCGCGCGTAGTATTAGCATAATCGGGCCATTAACATGAATGGTTGTAAAAAGGACCCTGTGTGTTCAATATCTCGAAATTAACAAGTAAATTACAGCGTGTTATTTGCTGTCCATTAAAAATGTCGTTCGTGTAGTCTCAGTTGTATCTGCTTTTCGCATCTACAAATGTTTAATACACCTGACGCAAAACACAAAGTCGTATCGCATGTATCATCGTCCTCGCAAAAAGCAAACGCAAAAAGAGCAGTTCATCTTGTTCGGCACTCGTGATATGAGCGCGACGAGCGGAGAGTGCGTTATCGCGCGCGCCATAATGCCACATCCTTCTTCTGGATGTACGTCTTCATCAAGGAATACCAATCAGCAGCGATATCGGCTGAGAAAAACCGGGAGGACGAGAGAGAATAAAAAAAAAGCAAGAGAGAAAAAAGAAAAGGAAAAAGACGGGCTGGGGGATACGTGGCTGGAAAGCATTTAATAGCGCCTGATACAACAACCTACCAGGCTACATTAATCCAATCTGGGAACAAACGACTACCGCGGTTCGTCCTGGAATCATCCCGCAAGAAGAGCCACCTCTTAACGCGTCGCTCTGCCTCTCTTTAATTCATGAGCCTGACTTCAGATAATTACCGTTTTCGAGGAAAAAATGTTAGGCTGCACATTTAAGTGTTTTAGTCGTAGATTTAGTCTCTACGTTCCAATGATTTAGATAAGATCTCTAGGTTGGATGCAACGAAAAAAAAACGAAACTTTTACTTAAGTCATCAAGAATATTAAGAGGTTTTTGGGAGACTAGAGTTTAGGTTAAATAGATTCAGAAGTAGAGTAAACTTTGGTTTTTTTTAGTCTAGGCATGATTTATAAAAATTTTATCTGCGTTTGTGTATACACTAATTGAGATGTACCAATTAGTCGAGTGAAGGCAGAAAAAGTATATGTAAACTTGGTTCTTAGTATACATGAAACGAAGCATGAAATTATGTTGAGAGCTATAACGTAAAGCCCACAACGTATGCCCTTGTGGAAATAATTCTTCTGGAAATGTTAAAGTTAATTTCTGCAAAACTAAAAAGTGTTTTGATAATATCTTATTTTATCTTCTGATATTTCAATTTTCTTTTGAATATCAAAAGCTGATTTCAATCGTCATTTTTAAAATCATAATATAAAACAAATTAAAAAGATAAGTAACGTAATATTATTTTCTTGTAAAAATTAATGTTTTCACAGCAGTTTTACAATTTTTACAAAAGTACTCTAGAAAGGTAACAGAATTAAAATCTTTAAAAATGAAACTATTAAATACATCAATACATTTAATAAGTCGAAAAATTTATTTAATATGTTTACAAATCACTTTACAAAAGGTTATGCTAATATTTTCTTGTTTTATTAGATTTTCAACGTAACTCAGTTATAAGTTTTTTTTCCTCTCAGCCTTCAACATTTGATTTATTTCAATACGATCGGTAAACAGGAACTACTTCTTTGGACCAGTGTTGTCACTTACCTATATGGCAGAAAATAGCGCGAGATTTATTTCATTCCACGAAACGTTCTGAGTATCGCGAAGCATGTGCAATGCAATAAACCTCAGGAAGAAGTCTGGGACCCTAGCTGCCACGTGTATGATTCGTAATTCATGGCAATATATGTCTGCAAATAGCAGCTCAATGTGTGCTGCTTTTTAAAGGTTCATGTCTTCGACATGAAACTATTCGCGCTTAACTGCTTCAGCTCTTTTCTACATTTGGTTAAAAAAGTTTTTTTGTCCCTCTGCAGTTCGACGAAAATAACAAGCTTGTAAATTCAAGGTGTATAGTTCACCGTAACTTTTCTTCAGAATGTCACTTACTGTGAAACTGTAGCTTTTTTCTTACCCTTCAGATTTATCACTTGAACATATTGGCATCCAGTTAATTGCTTTATCGAACACATTTTGCTTGATTCAAATTGAAGATTAGAAAGAGCAAGAGAGAAAAACATTTATATAATTTAGGGGGAAAAGTTTAATTAATATGTCACAGAGTGTTGTTATTTTAAATAATAAAATTTAATCAAACATAAGTTAAAATTATAAATGATTCTATTCGATTATAACTTTGATATATTAAATCCATTTATAATAAGGTGTGTGATCAATAATGCTTTTTTAATGTATGTATTTTCAATGTTCAAAACAAGCAGTAATTTACCATCATTAACAGACTAACAACTTTTAAATTTGAAAAATTAATGCTCATTCATTTGTAAATTTAAAACTTATTAATCGGTTAATTGACGATGAATTTCCACATTTTTTTCTTTCCTCATTAATTGATGCTGAACTTTGATATTTGTATTTATATTAACTTCCATAAAAAAATTCGTTTTTTTTTTCATTGTTTATTTTTGAACTCTATGCTTGGAAATTTTTAATTTCAATTTCACAATCAAATATATTAATAACCAAAAAACAAAACAACAGGTGTTCAAATAAAACTGCTTTATTAATGAATAAGTAAATGACTTTTTTTGCATCCATCATATATGAAGCTGTTCATCTTAATTGACTTTTGTTTACGATGATCGCGAACTTTTTTTCCACCACAGGCATCTTCAAATAGATGTCCCTAAGACGTTATGCTATATAGAAAACATAACATTCCTGGCCACCCACCAATGCCGCAGGAAATTGACTCGTCGCGCGAGGATTCCAACGGTGAAAAAAAAAGAAACTCAAGCGGGCTAAACCTAAACGGATTAGACAGCGGAATGCTCATTTCGTTTGCTTTGATTTATTTAGGATGCGCGATTAAACGAATTTATGACAATTAGAAAGTCGTTGGACTATTTCGTGTCGAGGACCGGAGGTGGTCTTTTGTAAAGTGCTTTGGCGCCCGTTTATTGGCGTCTGGGCATACTAATGAGATTGGCACGCGCTGTCCGCTTTAACAAAACCGGACCCCGATAGCATCTAGGAGAGCGCGGATCCTAATTCGTAGTGTTGGCTGGATGGACCCCTATTTGTAACCGATGACACTCTGAAACGTCGACACGCGTGTCACACATTGGGTTTACTAACAAATTTTGACCACTTCCGGATTTTAAAGCCTGCTTTTCCTTTTCATCATCGAACAATAATTTTTCTGATTTTGATACAAGGTCCAAAATCTCGCGGGACACTGACCTTGGCTGTTTATGCTAATTCGATTGATATAACTTGTTTTATTGTTGGATTTAAAAATAATCACGCTGGGATGGCTAATTTTCGGTTTGAATTATATATTTGGTCTAACGGTTGATAAAAAAATTTAACGACTCTTTAAAAGCATTTTGTTGTTTGATTGAATTATTTTGAACACTGAATTATAGGCCGATGACTGGTGTTCTCTGTCCGGTACAATTAGTTGAAAGTATTGATTTTATCATCGTCAGGGAATTTATATGCATAAAATCAAACTTTTATTGCGAAATTCAATTTCTTTTTAATGCCTGCAAAATTTATGGACACTTCTTTTTTTTTCTTTCAATTAGAAATTTATTAAATCAATCGTCACTTCTATTATTAGACCTGTGTCAAATTTATGGAATTCCTAAATTGCAAAATATTAATTATAAATGTCTTCTGTTTTTTGTTCTCTCCAAGTGGACTTCTGCTTTGGAACATTAGTTGTATTTTGAGAGGTTCGGGATAATTACAATGTAATCTTTGGTTGAGGAATTCGAGGGCTTTCACCAACGGTACATGTGTTGTTAGCCAACTCGAAAAGCGCTGAAAAAAACGTTCACCGGGATTTGGATTAATCGGAGACAAGGCAAGCGCATTACCGAGCGACTGATAGCGCCACCCGACCACCGTTCGAGTGTTGCGAGCCGACGCCCGGATAAAACGGGACGGTCAAAGACGAATCGAAGAGAGTAATTGGTCGCTGCCTCTGCATTTGTGACGGGTTAATCCACCCGTCTTCCAAGAAGTAAAAACAAGTTGCCTATCTGGCACTGCGTTTTATAAAATACGAGCAACGAATTTGATCGCTATTAGGGGAAGTGTTGCCTGAAAAGTTTCAAGATTTAAAATTATTATTATTATTATTATTATTATAATATGCAGAGATATTTTAATTAAATCATCTTGAAAAGTGGAATGCCGATAATTGTCCACTGTATCTCGTCGTCGATATTTTAATCTATGTTATTGATATGGCGACACAGATCGCGGGCATTACAATGTAAATTAGAAACGATCAGACTGGAAATGTTAGTTAAGCCATAAATTATCGTTAATTTAAATGTAATTGCGTGGGATGAAAATGTTATCCTTTTTTCTTTTTACGAAAAAACTCTTTTCTCCCAATTTCTTATTTTACTTTCCATTAACAAGTTTAGACACACATTTATTTAGTTTCCGGGATACTTAGGAATTTGAGATAAAAGTAGAAAGTTTTTTTTTCTAGAGCTGATTTGTTAATTTGATAAGTAGTTTTATTAATTATTCTTTTAAGTTATTATAATGAGTAGTGTGAATATTTTTGTGAACAAAAGCATAAGCATATTGGAACAAATCGTATCGACACCGGAAAAATAGCTCTGCACAAAGGATATCCTGTAACTCAGTTTATCTGGCATTGTCCGTTAAGTAAACGCGCCTAGCCAAACTAATGACCGCCGCGGCGTGTCATACTCGAGCCTGCGGCTGGGTCACTTTAGCGTCGCTTCGATGCACTCGGCGTGTTTTTGGTGCACAATTAGCTGCAAAGCGGTCAAGATTGATCGGTATCTGCGCTCTGTGACACCGATTATTCGCGCCGAATGTCGTCACGTCCGTGACGCTTTGAGAAACGCGTTTTCAACCTGTCACTTTCGTTTGCATATTTACTTGTTATTTTTTTTGCGTAGACACAGGGGTTTTAAATTTAAAATTCTACAAAATATCTTGACAACTGTGACCTTTGTTTAATTTAAAATTTCATTATGTATTGTAAAAATGTAATGCAATTTAAAAAATTATTGCTCGTTGGATTATAAATTATGAAATTAACAAAATAAAATCACGTTCTAATGAATCGTAATTTTCAAATACAAAATCTTAATGAAAATCAAGAAATAAACATGACATTCAATTAAAATTTATAAACTAACGATTAAATTAATTAAGAAACGATTGCGTCAACGATTAATGACTTCCAATTAAGGTGATAAAGAACAAAAAAACTTAACATTATTTCATATAATGATAACTAATATAATGAATTTAAAACCTGTGCTTTCTAGTTAAAAGAATTACTCGATGAAAATTTGACTAGGGGGCGACACATATAAAATATATAGATAGTAAAATTTGAAATACTTGTTAGTATTTATTGTGTTATTGTGAAACGTGCTTCATCTATTATTATGATACGACAAACATTCATTCATTTGAAGGCAGACAATGCAGGTGATTATAATAGAATTAATTAAATTCATTTTATATCAATTACATAATTCAATTGTGTATAATAAAATATTTTTAACTACTACATTTCAAGGGTTTTTTATACTTTAAAATATTTTATCAGAAATAAAATAATTTCTTTTCATTTTTTTGAATTTTATTTTATTAAAGCAATTTATTTCTTATTTTTGATTAAAAATTGTTTGTTACATTTAATTTTGAAAAAAATTTGCTTAATTTTAATTAATAATTACTATAAAAATCTATTTTTATTAACAATTAGTTGTCTTCAACAGTTGTTATATAATTAATTAATCATTAATTGATGTCTAACAAATGACACAAATAAAATTAATCATACGATATTATGTGATCTTTTATAAAAATTGTATTTTACTTTATTTCTTTTATAAAAGAAGAAATATATTTCAGTAAGTAATAAAGCTCTTTCATTTAATATCAATACATGAATTTTAAAGTTATCTTTATCAATGTTAAGTAAATTATTTTTTTTTAATCAATCACATATTAAAGTGTTAATAATAAA
>JABFPM010000926.1:0-23832 GCA_022817325.1 Idris sp. 1 HC-2018 | reverse complement strand
TGTCTCCCCACTCTGAAAAACTGTTCCTCTCAACTGTTCTTGCTTCAGTTCAAATTTTATGGTCGACCTCTTGCAATGCGTTTGCGCCCGATTTTTTTTAAAATGAAAAAAAGAGTGGTTCTAGTAAAGATGCTCAACTCAAAGTAATTTATTGTTAAATTATTACATTTTTGTTTTTTTTGTTTTATAAAGCATTATAACAGAATAATTAGTATAAATAAAAGAGATACGTCCATTCGTTTTGGACATAACCTATTGTTTCGAAATCGTTATTGTGACAACATGTTTTATTTTATTTATCTTCAATATTTAGGCTTACAATCACGTTTTAATGACGTTTTACAACTCAAAATTACATTCATTTAATATTATTTAATGAAATTCGCTCTTTATGCAATTTTTCTTAAAGTAATTAGGCCATTTTCGGATTGAGTTATAATAAAAATATGAACTTGATTCACTCTTGCTTTGAAAGAAATCGACATTTTTTTCAGAGCGAGAGTGAACTTTTATTTGTTTTCAGTGTAAATAACCAAAAATTAATTTTATTTTCATAGTTTATGAAAGTACACATTTTTCACTACGAAATAGTCCTCTTAACTCAAAAAGTTCCAAACGTGGACTTGATCCACTCTTGCTCTGACCAACCCATTTATTTTTAGAGTCATTTAATTAATTTTGATTTAAAATATTAAAATAATATATTAACTGCAAGATTAACTTATTTAAATAACGCGCGGAAAATTGTGCTGTCATAACTCCTCTACCTACAAAGAGTGGGGGAAACAGGAGGAGAAAAACTGGCAACCTCACTACAAAATCAAGAGCCTTCTTTTAAGTCACTTTTACTATTTAAGGCATTAAAAGTGACCCAAAATGGTTGTTTTGAGATATTTTTACTGCCTTTAATGATAAAAGTGTTTTCAAATAAGGCACTTGTTTTTTTAGTGCTGTGACCGTTTCTACTGTACTGACGAAAAACTTGTGCGTTTTTTCTATATAGCAGCGCTATTCTATAATCTATGTGTCAACATAGGTAAAACTGGGATTTCAATTGGGTTTTTTAAAAAAAGTGAGCAGATTAAAAATATGATAAAATTTGTATTCTAAGGAACGTTTTTGTATAATTTTAGCTTATTTGTAAGAAAAACAGTTTTATCGGAAAAACCTTAAAGAATACAAACCCCCGCGGTTCAAATTAAATTTTCAAAAGTTTATTGTCAGACTTTTTTATTACAAATAAATGGTAAAATTAAATAAATAATGTTAATGAAATTATTTTTATTATAGAATCAATTAGACTTGTATTACTATATAATTTAACTTTTAAATTACAACTTTATTGTTTTGACATTTTTAATTACATCTGTCAAACTGTTCATGCTGCCAACCTAAGTTTTTTATTATATCTAACTTCATACGGTCATAGTCTTCTATTAAATGTATAAAAAAATACATCGAGAAAACAAATATTTTATATCACTATCATTATTGCTTAAGTAAAAACTAAAAACTCGAGACTGATTACAAGTGTTGATTACTCAACTTTAAAAAAAGTACCAGAAAAAGTTATTCACGAATATGCAGGAAGTCCAGCTGTACAAATTAATTTCACAAATGTGTCATCTTTTGTGTTTATCTACAATCATTTGAGATCTATATTTATACGGGTGAAGGTGCAGTCATAGATGACAAGTTTTTCTTCTTATTATAGCAGAATTTTTTTAAACAAAGTTCAAAGCCTTATGAATGTTCTCAAAACATTTTGAGATAAGACCTTTTAAAGTGAAATAATATAATTCCTATTAAAATTTTATTGCTAACAATTATTTATTGCTAAAACTTGTCTTAGTTAATCTGTAAAAAAATAGATTAAGATTGGGATTGCCTCAAATATATGTTATCCCTAAATTATACTTTCATCTATACGCTGAAGTATATCCAGTTACCAATGCTATACTTCCAAGTTTTGGTTCTAAGTTGCAAGAATATTTCTTGATATATTGTAAAGCTGTATTTGATTTCAATTAAATAATTATTGAATAAAAATTTTACAAATAAAGTTATTAGGTGAATTTTACAAACACACTTTTAAAACATGTTTCTTGTAGCATAACTTTTTTTGTAACTTAATTAATCAAATGCACGAGAAAAATGGTAGGATGAATGTTCCAGTGAATGAACACTTTCGGGAATAAACATAAATTAAAAAAAAATGTAACAATATTAATAGCTAATTAGTGTTTAAATTTATTGTTGAGTATTTTCTGAATTTAAAATCCCGTAATATTTTACGATTACACAAATTGTTGTTCATTAATATGCAAAATAAAAATGCGTGTCAACAATTTATGTACATTCGACTCTTCGTTATTAGTAACTTATAACCAACGCAAAAAATTTAGTATTTTTAAAATATTAATTTTGTGTAAAATAAATTAATTAGCATTGCCTTTTTTTTCTAGTAAGTTTGTTAATGATTGGAATATATTTAAACAATCTTTAAATATTTTATTAAACATTTTAATAAAAATAATAACGAATTACAGCTGTTTACCTTATTGGTGCGACAAAAAGATTATGTTCCAGAGAACGTTTTCAATATTTAAAATGGTTTTAGAATATAATTTTATTATTATGTTAAATAAATAAATAATATATAACAATAATTTATTGAAAATATTATTCATTCACTGAATGTTAGTTAATTTAATAAATATTTGATGATATAACATCGTAATAAATAATAAATATAAACAAATTAATTATTCATAAAAATTTTTACAAATAATAATAAAAGAAATATTATACTAGAGTTGTATGTAAATTTACATTTTTTAGCATTTATTTCAGTAATTTACTTAGCAATTTTCTGAAAAGCGTAAATCATTTGTAAGGTTATGTTCGTATACAATGGCAAAAATACTATTTATAACTAAATAAATTTGATCTAACTTTATAAATAGGTTTTTTCAGTTCAATTTAATTGATAAACAAACATTTTTTATCAAGCTATTTTTATGTGTTCATTCATTGGAGCTTTCACCCTAAATTATGAAAAAATACATTATAAGAAACTATAAAACCATTATTTACATTCTCTTATTATATTATAAGGGCTGAGATTAAAAATATTAATATAACTTATCTTTTTATCATTAAATAAAAAAGTTTTTAATGATATTGTTTGAAAAAGATGAAAACTACTATATGGACTTAGGTCCCCTTTTAACAATAAAATGGGGCCCATTTTTGTCACTGCCTTCCGACGGAGCATAAAATATAAATAACTTATTCTTCAGCATTAATTTTTATAATTTAAACAATTCATTATATTAATTTATATTTGTAAGTAAATATTATAATATAATTTTATACCTTCAGTGAATAAGTATTATATATTATTTTTTATAATAATCTAATAAAAAAATAAAAATTTATATTTTTTATTTTACGTCTATATTTATTTATTACTTTTTTTATGATCTTTTAGTATGTATAACAAAATTAATTCGAAAAGTAAACTTTTATTTTTTGTAGTCATTTCTCACGTTCTTTACCTAAGAAAATCTTTTTTTGTCAAATAATTGTTGTGGACTTTATTTCTTAATGTACAATGATTATTTAGAAAATTTTGATCTTTAACTTTCAAACTGTAGCAACTCAAGGTGAGAAAATTTCTATACTAAAATTACTACATATTATTCTAAATATTCTAGACATTATTATGTGCTAATAACGCCTATATTCAGGCAATCTGACGGTCTTAAGTGTATGTAAAGTGCAATACGAATTTGTATTCAAATGCATTGTTTAATATTCACATATTTTACTGTTTAAGGCAGTTCTTTCTATCGCAACTTATTCAAAATGACAATTGAATAATAATTTTATTTAAACTAAAAAATGTACACTTCTAAGTTCTTATCAAACTGAAAGTATATGTTTTTCTTGCATCATTAAGACTCAGGTAGCTTGTTTAAAATAAAAAATAAATTTGTCAATATGAATTTGACCAACTTTTTGAGACTCTGGTGTTTTTTCCCGAATAAATTGTTGGGTGTGTAACATGGTCATTCATTTTTGGTCACATACTTCTAATTTTACACAAAGTTTATTTATCTTAATCTTTAAATCTTAAAAAAAATAAAAATAGAAATTAAAATGAATTTTATTTTTAAAACTTGAAAATGGCAATACTTCAATGGATTCCTGTTTGAAAAGTTTTATGTTTGAAAAATAATTATGTGCCAATCCGCCATAAATAAATATTTCGTGATTGATATGTGTTTTATAATTGTAATAACATTAACTAAACAATATGTTGTATAATTTTGTATAAATTTGTGAACAAAATTCAATCAAGTACCGAAACATCGTCAAAGTCTATTTATGTAATCCTCAAACAGACATTTTTAACTCATTTTAAATCAAATAAAAAAATTTAATTATTTAATTTTTGTTATTAAAGACATTTTAGTTGAAAAATATTTTTATATGTTTCTTTGTTATCATAATAGGAAGTTTATTCCAAACAATATAAAGAATAGCCAAAGTAAGAGTTTAAATATAAACGAATTTCAGTTGGAGTCCGACAGGCGCCATAAAGATTCCTAATATGAAAAATTGTTTGGAAATCTTTGGGAGCAGTGCGACTGAAATTTACCAAAAATTTTAAGAAGTCTTTAAATAAAAAAATAATCATTGTTAACTTTTTATTACAATTTAACATTCAAAATACGTTGTTTGAAATATCTCTTAAATTACTTATAAATGTGTTTGAACTTCGAAAAGCGACCTTAACATTCAAAAGAAAAAAACAAAAACAAACAAACAACAAAACATTGTTTCATCGATTAAAACTAGAAAATTTGTACCGAAAAAGGAAAACAATTACAGTATGTGGTTTGCTAACATATTGATTTATGGTCACGTAGAAACAATTTGAAATCGTTTCTCTGAAAGATGATACAGAAAAAATTAACTTCAAAAGAAGCTCTTTAAAAATTATCTTCAGAATGTTCACGGTATATGACATTGAACATAAGACAAATGAGTCACCGAGTGTAATAATTTACTATTATTAAGAACAATTTGTCGATTTTTTGCTGATTTCCGTAAGTGGCCATGCATAAATTACGTCACGCTTTTTGGTAGCCGTGTCTCTTTCTATTGAGTGGAAAGACAGCTGTTTATCCTGCTTGCACAGCGTTACGTAATTTATGGAAAGCCCCTAACCGATATTTCATTCAGAGAACGATAGAATTATATATTCTTGGCATAGAAAGTTCATAACACTTATTTTCTCTAAATGCAACATGAAAGACATTACAATAAAGGAGTGTCCCTTGATATGAAAAAATTTCACCAATATATTCAGTTTTTCAACAAACAAATAAAAATCGTGGAAATTGGGACCGAGTTCTTTATGAGCGGTCATGCGTTTTATAAAAAGTTTTACATTAACTTTCATGAAAACATTATTTACTTATGAAAATGAAGTTTACTTGGAAAAAGTTTTGATTCATTAGATACAATAAAGAGAAAATTTCTTTTTTAACAAGATCGTTTGAACATTTTGCTGCACTTGATTAAACAATTTTTTTTTCTCAAAATGTAAGTTTAGAGTATCTTAAGAGTTCACACTTTATAGTCTTTTTTATAGCAAGTTGTAGCTTGAGAAATTGTCGAAGACAAAGTTTTCTCTGTAATTACTTTCGTGTTTTCTGAATAAAGTAAAATTTTAATAGAGTTTGAAATTGTCAATTAAGATCAGAAGACTTTAAAAATATTCTTAAACATTTTTCTTCTTTTGTATTATTTCAATACATATATTTCCCTTAAAGCAAATATGATATATTTTATTTTTTCATTTCAAACAAAAAAGCTTCTTTAATGTGTCGAAAAGTGTTCAGCATGTTTCTTTGACTGATTTTACCTAGAAATAAGTGTCATGATGTATAATCATTAATAATGCATAACTGAAAACGTAATACAATAACTTATATTACATAAAATTATTTAATTGAAAAAAATTAAATTTTCATTGAAAAAGAAACATAATCACTAAGTAAAAGTTTTAAGATAGTAAAAGTCATTAGTGAACTATCGGTTAAGACCATCGAACGTTGATGTCGAAGTAACTAGCATATTATGTAAGCGGAGAAAGTTGTCGGAAATGGTTGTTTATTTATATATAAAAGAAGAAATAAAATTATATATACCCTAGCGTGTTAAATCATATATTATTTAACAATTAATTTCGATAATAAATCTTCGAAGCTTTTTACATTTATGACTGAAAGTAATTATACATTTTCTGTGTAATTTACAAGTGATTAAGTAAGCACATGCTTTTAATGGAACAATTAAAAACTGTGAGAGGTCTTTATTATCGAAAACTTAAATAAAACAGTAACAGATGAAATTTATTGGCCACGAAGGTTTCGTGCTCTTCGCATGATAACCGTATAAAATAGATTGCAAAAAGGTCACTTTCCCATCTGCAATGCTGTTCCTTTACTCACGTTATATACAAATAACTTATGCTCTCAAGTAGGAAGAGTATAGAGTTGAAAGTGAAAATGTTTTCTATCGGAAAAATGTAAACTTTTAATTACGATTGCTAAAATGGACTACGAATGGAATTGTTTTTTTACATAGCTGTTTAATTTTTTTCAATGTTTCCTACTTCCTGTAATCGATCATTAATAGAAATATCGTTTCCTAAACAACAAATACATTTAACTATTTGTTTTATATTCATTCTAGGATCTAGTTATTTTGCCAAAAAAACTGCAATAGAATGAATTTTCGTTCAAGGGTAAAAATTATTTTCTCGTAATACCCCTTCAGATGAAAAGATGACGCAAAAGATAAGTAAAATGTTGGACCAAAGTTCGATCAAACAAATATCTTTTGCAAAAATCTTCTTAAATTTTACTTTCTTCACTTCCTAGTCTTGAAGAAGTCTACTTCACTTTTGCTATTCAAATAAATCTCTTTAACAACGCAACACCGGTTTTCCGTCTAAATAGTTGCAATACTCGAGGACATTTCTTGCACCATGCAATCATGGTCTTGTATACCAGGCAATTAAGTCAACTACACGTGAACAAAAAGATCGGGATTTCTCTTTGCGGAAGCAAATGGTTGTTATCTTGATCGGCAGTCACACGTATCGACTCGACTTGCAATAGTTCGACGTCTCCGGAGAAAGACATTTTCAGCTGTTGGGATCATTGAGATAAGTGTAGCTGGTCTATGACTTAACATAACCGTAAGGATAAGTACACAAAGACAGCAAGCAGTTTATATAGAAAGGTGATCCCGCGCCTGGTCATGCAACTTTCTCAGACCTAACAGATTACAAGTGTAGAAAATTTTTGCCCGGCCGTTTAAATCGGTGCATCGTTGGTTAACTCAGTTCACGTAGGATCGCACGGTGGTAAGGACCTCGAGGTGAGTTCAGCTCGAGCCGCATCAAAACGAGTTTTCCCGTAACCGAGTCCCAGAGTTTATGCCACATTGTCAAAGGAATTGTGGATTTTGTGATAATAGACCATTCATTGTCTTTCATATTTGCGAAGCACTTTAGACATTTCATAATCACTTAGGAAGTGTTATTTGTTGGAATGACGCAATTTGCGGATAACAATTAGATTACAATGTTTGTCAGGGGATATGTTTGTTTTGTGCAAATTGGTTTGTCGATGAATTTGGATGAAATATCGATAGTTTGATGTCAAATTTTGTGCTTTCAATGACGAATACCTTGGAGAAACCGGTTTGTCTAGTTGCAAACGTGCGCGTGCGACCTTACAATGTTATCCGTGAAAAATGCAAAGATCGGTTCAGGTGTTATGTCAGTATTAAAGTTATTAATTTTGATACCGATCGATTTAATTGAAAATTGAGACATTGTTTGAATTGCTCAATTCAAACAATAAAATTCTTACAATTGAAAGAAACTGAAAGTGATAATTAATGTTTTGTTTTATAGAATATAACTCAAAATTATCTTTAATTTGACTTAATTTTCAGTGGAATTTCAACGATGTCAATTTTTCATCATAAATTTTATCAAGTTTTATTTTTCCAGTCTTCATTTTTCAAGTTTAATTTTTATAAGACTTTTGCAAGTGATAAAAAGAGTATTTTATAAAAATAACATTTGCAGAATAACAACTATGTAATTATTGTTTTTTATAAATATGCACAATTACATTTTTTATTGATAGAAGAAAAAAAATTGATTGAAAAGAGATGACTCTGCACTCAGATTACTTTAATCATAAATAATTTGACTTTTTTAAAATAAAATTTATGGCATATATATAATTAATGGTTTATCAAATAATTATATTTATTACATTTATAGATCATCGAAAAATTATATAACTGTAGTACAACATGTTATTTTAAAAATATTTTTTCGTTACAAAATTGATATAATTGTATAAGTTTCGTAAAAAGTATATTTATATACAGACTAATTGATTATTATTTTTATAATTATGTATGTTTTTGTTTTATTTATTATAAATTTTATGTTTTAGAAATAAAAAGTTGAATTGTATGAAAATGTTCTTTTCACAACATACGGAGAAGAAAAGGAAAATGATTTTTATTTCAAATAATATTGTCCAGATAATCACAAGTTAAACCAATAAACACGACCTAATCATGAGATGTTTCTTTCAATTTCATGAAATGTACTGTAACCCAGTTAATTGCAACGATATGTTATTATCATATTGTCTCATAATTGGAGTAATATTTCGTAACTTACGTAACTTCAGAGTTACCAATTTAATTGCGATTTCAACTAAATACAGTTTTCAGTGCAGCAAAATCACTTACAAGTTAATTCAAGTTAATTACTTTTTCATTATATAATTTAACAATTAGTGAGAACATTCTTTTGAAAATTGATTTTAATATTTATTAATGGTGAATTTTTACACGGAGAGAACAAAAAGGTGATTTTTTGCTTAACTAGCAGTTATCTAATTTTTCTTTAACCTGTCAACTAAAAATCGCTTTAGACCCACGGAATTATGCGTATCACGCGATTTTTAGTTGAACCCGAATTAGTGCAATTTCGTCATTTCAAAATGTCTTCAGATCCACCGAATAAATACGTGGGTTTCAAAGAATCTTTCGTTATTTTTATTTATGTACTATTCCTGTGTATCTTCATGTATAAAGTCGTTATTTTTCTCTCCGTGTAATCATAATTTGAGATATATCCAATTTATTAATAAAAATAAATAAACAGAAATTGATATACTGTAAACATTTAATTTCGAATACTATAAAAAGAAAAAAATACAACGGACTGGTCAAATAAAATTGAGAAACAACATTTTTATAAAATACATATTGTCGCTTCTTTTATTTTTGCGAAATATTTTATTTTAGAAAAGCCGAACCGGAAGTTAAAGCAATTAGGAAAGAAAGGGAAAAATAAATAAGAACGTATCAGTTAAATAAAGCTAATCAAGTTTATAGACTTACTTAGTCTACATCAATCTGAAAAAAGAAGTTCATAAAATAATCAATAATACCAAAAACTTTGTATAATAAAAATGTATAAAATAAAGATATTTCTAATTTTATGACTTCATAAACATTCATTATCAATTTATTATTAATCTGGTAATAGATGATTAAAAGAGTAAATATTTGTTTTATTTAATTTTATCATAAAAAATGACGAAGTTTGAAATGTAAATTTAGAACAAATTGAAAAAAATGTCAGAGATATTACATATAAAAACCAATAAGAGTATTAACAAACAATCGGATCTTTGCATTTATAATGTCTTATTGAAAATTTCAACTTGATAACTCTTTTTATACAAATTTCTGATAATAAAAATAAATTTATAACTGAATTTTTAATACTTTAAAAGGATTTCAATAAAAAATTAAATCGGTATTGTAGAATAAAAATGAAATTTCTTAATAGATTTATTATGCAAATTTTATCTCTAATTGATATTTATTTATTATTGTAAGCCTTATATAAAGTTGATTAAAAAACATGTTTAGATTTTATTATTTTTTTTTTCAATATCCTATTAATGTAAAAAGATTTTTTTAATTTTAATATTATTTCTACAATAACAAATATTACCATAAATTAAAAAAGTAAAACTTTACTCTATTTATATTATAGAGTTTTTTTTTATTATTACTTTTATTTGATTGAATAATTTAAAAATCAACAGAATTAATTTATTCCTTTGATGAATATAAACTGCATTAATTAACAATTCGCATTTAAAATAATTTTAAATTACTTTTTGTCATATAGTTTTTGTATATAAAATATTGCATCAATTGCAACAAGATAAACGTATTTTGTGATTTTTCATGCTCAGAATATTTAGTTTCAAATTCATTTAACAGGATAAATTGTGCGCACGTATATTAGTATCACAGTTATCCGCTCGTATATTTTTGAGTTCCTACTGTATCTACAAAATCTCATGAACTGTTAGAGTTTCAGTTTTACTGGTGCTATAACCAAATTACTCCATTGTAAATAAAGCTTTTACGCTGAATTATTCTTTTTTGAAGCAATATTTAACAAAAAACCGGAAATTACTGAAATTGCAATTAATTGTCGAACCCTGACCGTCTTTAAATGTTATTATTTTATTGCTGCAAATGATTATGATTATGGCGAGTCATTTATCAACCGGATGCTAAACGAAATTGCAAATTACTATCGAATTTGTTGCAAAACTGCGCAATTTTGAATCCTGTAAACAAATCTGTGAATTCGCGTATGTAAAAATGTTATTTAAACAATAAATTCACTAGTATCAAACTTAAATTTGCTTTTCATATCTAAATGTAAATCACGTATTTCAAATGTATTTTATGGAAAAGTAAAACTACATCTGGACACAAGGATATATTGCAATTTTGTTTATTTTCTGCTTTTCTAGCTTGTTCATAATTTTAAATTATTCAATCCTCTCGGAAGTAAATTGCTCGCATTTATGTAATTAGAAATGTAAAATTATTCTAACAAGTTTTTACACTTAACCTTATATTTAATTTCATGTATTTCAAACAGTTTTAGATTACTGTGTGAAAAGAAAAACTTTTTGTTCAATTATTATTATTGACATTAATATTACAAGGGCATTATATCAGGTTTAATTAAAAATTTTGATTTAGACAAAAATTCAATATTATTTAATTAATTTTTATACACCCCTTTGTAACTGGTAATTAAAATGATATTTGTTATACAAATTCTGGTAATATAAAAGTGAATTTAAATAAAGGAATGACCTTGTCCTGAGCTACAAAAAACACCCATAGAAATCTTATGAAATTTGGCCACGTGTCACTTTGTTTTCTGCATAAACTTTTTTGGCGAAAGTTTTTAATTGACTAACTTCCGTTGAAGGTGAAAGTTGAATTGATTATTCTTTTGTTTCAGTTTCCAATCAAAATACTGGAGGTTTTTCAATTTGCAATATCGGTTATATGGGGTTTAAATAAAAGAAAAATTAATTCAACTATAACTTTAAACTTAATCTTTTATTTAACCACTAGTACCTTTTAACGTGCGTCTTTACTTAACGGAAATTCTCATAGAACTAACTCTTAGTCACATATTCACCGCAACCAAAACTCATCAAACAAAGACCCAGACTGTACACGTGCAGACATTTGAGTTTTTCCGAAAAATCTTATTTCAAAATATAAAATAAAACTTCAAATAACAGACAAGAGTTTAACTTGAATCGGGCGACAAGCCATAAAAGAATCACTCACGATTCAGTATCATATTTCTACATTTTTCAATACATAAGCCATATGGAATATTTCTTAATAAGATCATAAACTGACTTATAGAATAATATAAAGAATGATTATAATATCTAAACAGCATCTAAATAATAGATTGGTTTTTGTATCGTATATTCAGTGAATAAAACCAACATGCAAGGTATGTAAAAAAACTACAATAGTTTTTGAGCGTAATATTACACAGTACAAAACGTACGATTCATCTGTTTTTAACTACTTGATTTTTGCAGATGAAACATTCAAGGTTTTCAATATTTATATACGCAGTTAATGTTTGATTCTTATAATATGAAAAATTTGATGGATTTTCGTAAAAAATGTATTCACTAATATTGTTTTTGACCAATTCTTTAAATATCATAAAAAAATATGTTGAAAAATTATTACATGTATTTCGATTTTTAAAAAATCATATCTCATATATTTCTCTCCTTTTCGCATCATAATTGTTCAGTTTTCAATTTACGGTAAATTTTTCCAAAATCTCTACTTTTTGGAATTTAAATAAAAAATATAAGTAATAAGTGGTCAAGTTGATAATTTAAAATTATTAATAAAGCATCGTTAATTGAACAGGAACTCATTTTCATAACGCAATAAATTATTTGAATGGCCAATTATACACAGTTGTCTTTTAAATTGTAACACAAGTTCACGCAAAATCATTGTACAATTAATAATGAAAGATTTCTAACCTTCATATACTTGCCTTCAAGTTAGAAATCACAATTCGTACTCGAGAAAAAAGGGAAATGTTTCTATTCAAATAGCAATCTCACAGATTTATTCTGTCGTATTTTCTTTTTCATTCAATGCAAAACGATCACCGGTGGCGTTGTAACAGTTTTCTTTGATTCAACACATGGCAGCTTTGGGCTGTATACAAGTATTCTCAGATCTTTTAATACTAAATATTCATTTATCATTGCACACATCTAAAATTGAGACACACCCATCCAGTTCTATTCACAGGGCATGCAACTGTCTAAATAACAGATGAGGCTTTCACCAGTGATTCAAATATTTCCTACTTTTTTCCCGATTAAAAGACAATAAATTTTATCGGCCCACATTAAGTAGAATTATTATAATGCCTTTTTTATGCTTCTAATCTGGTCCATTAGTGTAAATTTGATTCGCTGTGTATGAAGAAGTAGAAATTTACATCTTGTATAATAACATTTACATAAGTTAGAAAGGGTTACATGCTACAATTCATTATATCTCACTATTGATCGAAGCAAAAAAAAGGACAGATTGAAATGAAAATTTTTCATCGTTATTTTCATGTATTTTTTTATTTGTTTTTATCTAACAAAATGATAGTTCGAAAAATCCTACAAACGATAACATTTATGTTTGACCTGATTCTTTCAGGAATGAATCATTCCAAAATTGAAAATAGGTTAATTTAATAATAATAAAAAAATATTAGTAGTTACTTTTTCCAATATTAACACCATAATTTTTTTCATTTTGCTGTATAAATCTTTTATATTGGCTTCATACAAGTCTTGCTTGCTGTATCTAAACTGATCCTTTCTCGAGTATAGTGCACTCTCCCTCATTGTGTAACACATTTGTCTCAAAAGATTTATTTTCATGGTTATTTTCAGTTTCAAGTTACATTGTTCAGTCCTTCATTTTATTACATTTAGGAAATCAGACCAAAAGAGTTTGCATTGAAAAAAAATAAGTGGCACAAATCGCTATTTATATGGCTCTTAGCGCGAACAAAATAGATGTTAATATACAACATGAATGAGGTGCTAAAATTGATCATAAATGAGGCACTTTGCATCATTAAAATTTACGATTTTACTCAGTTTAAGAGTCATTAAGTAAAGGAATGTATTTAACAATTTTTTACCGAAAATAATGTGCAGTTTTAATAATTGATCATTACTAATTTGACAAAAAGTGATATTATTAAATAATTGTATCTGGTCATACTAAATTAAACTGATTTAGTTGCTTGCAAAATTTTAGTTTATTTTTTGCCTTAAAAATTAACAAAAACAAAAAATAAAATATTTAACTTTATTTTATAATTAAAGTAAAGTTTGAACTTCGATAGAGAAGGTTACAATAAGTTGACCTAATTTTTCGATCTCAAAGGTGTGACATTGTAAAGCGCGCAGAATATATTTCCGTCATGTAACTCTAGTTTTGTCGCTAAAATTTGGCGTAATAATGAGAAAGACTTGTCGAGCGTGCTAGCTCGTTTAACTAATTAACTAAGTAATGAACTCTGCCGTTTGCCAAATTAGAAAGTTCTTAACCATGGCAACGTCTATTTGGATTTATAATCTCCTACGCCCGAATTGTGTTAGGCACAATTTAGATGTACAAAGAATACTTTAATTGGAAAATGTCATATTTTTAATTTGTTATCTTTAATGTTATATAATACAATTTTCTAAAATTTCCTTCTTACATTAATAATATAAATTTGAGAACTTTTTGTTTCCTTTTCATAATTATCTGACAAGATCAAGAAAATTATGTACTTACTTAAAATAAAAATATTAAAGCACTGTCAACTTTCTACTGTATTACAATTTATTTATACAATAATTAGTTAATGAAATATTTTCTGAAGTGAAAAAATCTTGTATTGTTAGCTTATCATTATTAACAGAATATTTTGATAAACATATAATATTCAAACTTTTCTTTGAAACAAGTATCTTTCATGTTGGTAAATTGACTATAATTGAGATAATTTATTTAATCACTCATTATTAGTGAATGTGATAATATACAATGTCGTCACTTTCTTCTGTACTTGCTTTTTTAATATAATTAAAAATGCATGACAAAAAAATAATGAGATAACTTTTTCACTTGAGAGCATAGACTTTTCCTAAAAAAAATTAGATTTTCAAGATAGATATGTGAGAGTGACAGTAAATTTTTTGTATAAAAATTCGAACATGTATTTACATCATACGTCTATAAATAACATTTTTAATTATAGGATTTTTTATAACGAATATTATAATCGCTTTAGATAATTCAGGAAATAAAAGTGTTTGAATTTTCCGTCAAAGAAAATTCAATTTTCAATGAAAATTGTGAAATCGTATGGATTTTTAATGAAACTAGAATAGGATTCACCAGAGTTCAATAGCGAATAAATTGGTTTTCTTATGACTATTGATACGCATTTGTATTGGTTCCTGATCAAACGCATTTTTTTATGAGTTAAAAAAGACATATTTCAATGAGATCAATTTGGAAAAAAAATCTGAAACACTCAGAACAGAGTTTTAATTACCATGCAATTTGATTAAAAATACTTATCTTTGAAGGGATATGAAACAGATTACAAGATTATTGGATTTATGAACAAAAATTCTGAATAAATCCATTATTTTATATGCATTCATATTGCGTTATTGATCAAATTTTTTGTCAAGAAATAAAAATTTATGTATAATACTAATATAAAATCAAAAATATTTTGCAATTATTAAGTAATGATTTAAAATGCACTTGACATCTTGAAACAAATTTTATAAATTCCTCTAAATTTTATATACTATAAAATGTCATTTTATATTCCTTGTAAGCTCCAAATTTAATAAAGTAATACATTTTATGTCATGCATTTTATATAGAAACGAATGAATTTCAACGATATTTGTATATGCGCAGTATAAATAATTAAATAATTAAAAAGAAAAAAGCTAACAAAATTAAAATAAAGAACTCTTTATATTAAGAATACTTAAATAAACAGTTTCATTGAAAACAAAAATTTACAAGAAGTTTAAGGTACAAAAAAACTGCACTCATTTATTATTTCAAACAGTTCTGTTGAAAAGTTTTATTAATCATAACACTTTCTTCTTTTCCTATTTACTTTTTTCTGAATAAATACCTAACGCATTTTCAAATTCCATGTATTGTCGATAAAAAAATTACGCCTTGTTTTCATAAGTCACTGCAAACAATAACCATCAAATGACGGCGAGCTTGTTATAAATATTCTCAAATATGATATTTATGGGGTCATAAATTGCTGTTCCAACGAAGTGTAAATTCGCCTCGTAACGATCGTTCTCGGTTTTAAACTTGTTCATATGTTCTTTATTGCGAAAGTTCCATGCAACCGTAATTTTTATCAATATAAAGTCTTAATTATTGTTAATAAAAATGATCAGAAATATTTTTGTTTCTAAGTATAAATATAGGTATTAGAACCTAACCTCAATTTCAGGTTAGAATCGTTGTAGTTAATTATTTAAAGTATTAAATATTATTTAACCACTTATTATGTTTAAAAAATGTGTAAAGTTTACATATTACTAAAATAGATAAATATTTCTATAAAATTTACATATTTAATGTAAATTATAAAGAGATATTTTTTTATTTTAGTTTAAAAGTGAAATTTAAAAAACAAAAAAGTGTTATATACCTACATTCCATCAGAGTAACGTGACTAATGCTATTAATTACATAGGTGAAATAATTTAGGTTTTTTTATGAAAGGTTCGAGAGAATATTTTTTAAAAGTAAATGATTATTCGTTTCTAGATGAATCAAACTGAATTCGTCTTGTGCTGACATCGTAAACATTAAGCAAACTTAAAAGAGACTCAAAGTAACTTCACGCTATTAAAGTAGATAGAACTAAATTTAAATTTGTATAGGACATAATCTATTTCTTGCTTTATCAAGACATTGTCTTTATTATTCAAAGACACAGTGATTAATTTTTAGTCATAATAATCGCACTTAAACGAAGAAATAACTAGCTTTCACGCATGATTAATCGCAAGAGTTTTTGCAATGTATCACTTTTTTGTAAAGTTTTTGCCATTCTTATGATAATTAATCCGACTTTTTTCTCTTGAATGCAAAAATTATTTTATTTGATAATTGATAGATGTGGAAAAAAAAATAAAAAAATTTAATATTAAGTTGAATGTAATAATTTTTTTATAATTATTGAAAACAGTTTACAAATACTTTTATTGAATTAATTTTACCAAATATTTCTCAAATTATTGATATCTGAATAATTTATATAATTAAACGTTTTTTAGTTTACACCAAAGGTTTATTAATTATTGCACATGAAACATTCATTAGAAGTCAAAGTTGATAATTTCTTATGCACAATTAGAATTATAAATGACTATAAACTATAAACATTTGCAGTAATATATAATAAAACGATTTACAATGAAATTCAAAATACATACTTTTTTTAACATATTTTTATGAGTATAATCGATTTGTGTTGGTAAAAAATTGTATGTATCTTCATGATTCATCTTTTCAACAAGGTAATTTTGCAACTGCGTTCTAACTCGAAAATTTACTCTCACATAAACAAGTTCCAGTTCAACGTGTAATTTAGTACAAGATGAAAAATTCTTTTGTACATTTTAGAATCACTTAATTTGGTCTTCATGAAAATGGAACAACGAACGAATTGCTTTAACTTCTTCACTTGAATTAAGGTCAGATTGAATCAGCTATCATTTAATTCAAACAACTATTTGTCAATTATTTTTTATAATTTAATATACCAGATGTAGTTTACATTTATATGCAGCTACGTATGATAAAATATTTTACAAGTGGTCACTTCACAAGATTTTTTTTATGATAGTCCAATCTAGACATCACTTTCATAGTTGATCATAATCTTAATTAGTTTCGGAATTTATGATTGAATAAAACATACAATTACTAAGTTTTAGGGAGTTTAATTAGGTTAAAAAACATAATTGATGCATTCATCAATTTATTTATGTAAAAAAAATTGAATTGATGAAAGCAATTAAATTATGGGAATTAAAAGGTTTCATGTAATGATAGAGAAGAAAGATTAAATTTCATTAAAGAAATTTCATTTCTGATTTTCAATAAACATCACAAATTTTTTCCTAATTTACACAAATTCAACCAGTAATTTAATTTCCCTAGATTAGCTTCGGTTTAATTAAAAAAGTGCAGATGGAATTTGATTTTTGGTTAAATTACAAAATAATCATACTTCTTATGGCTAAAACATTCGAAATATTCAATTAAACACTGATTTAACTAAGCATTCGAGCTTTTAACCTCGTTCTTGAGACACTTGATTTATGGACTGTTATTACTCTGTTTCTGTATTATACAAGAAGTTCAGTTTCTGCTATGGTGGTTCACTTGTTCTAAAGTCAAGTAGTCTACAGAGTTTAACTTCATTTATCATTTACAATATCATTTCAAAAAACTGATCATCCTATCTTAAAATCTAACAGTTTCTACTTTAATAAAATTTCACAACCATTAACTCATTTACAATTCAATTATCAAACAAAATGAGTCTACTCGACATATACTTATAATTTCATCTGAAAGTTTAACCCAATGAACAACTAAATTGGAAACCACTTTAGCCAATATAAAGCTCAATTAACCAAATTTAGACAGAATCTTCAGTATGTTTTAGTACAAAAATCCCATCTTTTGTGGGTTAAAAAATGTTTTCTAAAAACACAAAAAAACAATTTGTCATTCTCTTGATTAATGATTCATTCTTCGTACGCCTTTTGCTAGTAAGGTGTTTTTTCCGTTTTGTTTTTTTTTTTTTTTTTTTCAAATGACCATTCTCAGACAGCGAATCGATGAGAAGTCTTAATAATTAATCAGTCTACTATTGCTTATAAACTCTTTGTAAAACACAGTTTGCTTCACAAGGTCTTTGTGAGCCGGTAAAAGGGAATATAGCGATTCTGTTGTGCTGCTTGCCACGCGAAGTGAGTTGCATCACTATAACAGTCGCTTGTAATCGTTCGGTTCGGTTCAACGCAAAAGTTGCACTTTCTTTTGGTCTCTTCCCCTCGTGCATTTCCGGTTGCACGAGTTCTTTGTCGGCGTACGGTCATGTATAGAAAACCAGAGTGATTCTTGTTATATGTCTGATCTAATGGTGAGCTATTGTCCTGAACATGTGAATTTCTCACTCAATCAAAGTGATCAAACACCAAATGATTTTTAACTTAAATGGTCCAAACATTTAACGGCACAAAGGTTTCGTTTTTTGTGTCGCAATAAGTATACTCCATTGTTTTCTTCAACAAAACAATAATATTTGTGACTCAGAGTGTTTGCATAACAATTGACTATATATATTTACATGCTTCTTGAACATTAATTGTGCTTCTTTGCTGTTTTGGGAGAATAAAGTGGGACGGTAGATACCTTTTTAGACAAATTTGCAAAAGTCTTTAATGTACGTAGAAGATAATTTTGTTTGAAAATAGTTTCTGATGAGGTTTAAAAACTCAAACTTTTTTTATTCTGAAAATGTTTATGCTTTGGGATTTGAAAGTGTTTGAAAATATTTGTTGATACTTAAAAATAATTTATATCTATTACCTCATGACTATAATTTGTCAGCAAAAATTGGAGTTATTGAAATTGTCGAAACTTTAAAACTGACAGTGATCTCGATAACCTCAGCAATGTTTTGAGCACTGAAATTGTTGTTATAAGTGATAATTTTTACTGTCTCTGTTTTTTTGATGACTTGAACTTTTAATGGCAAGTCATGATCATGATTCAAACAAAATAATGTTATCGATGTATCATGTATTTAAAGTCATGCAATTTAAATTTTCAAACAGATAATGAAGTTAATGAAAAAATTGTTATAGAAAACACCCTGACGTCTTTATAGAGAATATTCTAATAAAAATATTTTTATAACGTGGTAATAAAGTTATGTATTTTTTCTGCATTGTAAAACACAAATAGCTTATCAAAAGGGTGATACCTATCATTTAAAATAAATTCATACTACGCAAACTGCACGCCTTCTATGATATACAAAACATTCTGTAGATTAAACAATATCGATAACAAATGTATTATTTTTAAATCCATTTTACACTCCTGGTTTGACGTTTTTCTATTGATGCGCTCTGAGCAAACAGCAATGATTCAATTGAAAAGAATCCAGCGAGGCTATTTTTAGATGCAAGGTTTTTAATGTAAAACAATTCACTGGTAATGAAAAACAAACTTTTGAACTTTGTATTTATCATTTCAAAAATTTCACAATTCTGCTAGACATTTGACATTATTTCTGAAATGTAAATTGCTTAAAAAAAAGTTACTTATCTCCAAGTTGTACTAATTTGATAGAAACAAAACTGATAAAATCTTCTTCTGAATGTTTGTTACATATTATATATATATTTTTATGATAAATCGTCTGAGTCTTGACCTTAACCTAGTTTAAGTTCCTTTACTAGAAAGAGCACGGTTATGTTGCGCAAAAAGTCATACTATTACAATTGAATTCATTGCACAATAAATTCCGGACGAATATTTCTAGGTTACTTTTTGCTCCTAACGTAGCTCACGGGTATGAAATTGTTAATGAAATTTTGTCGCCCTCGAGAAAAGAGTATGATAAATTAGCAGGCAAGTTTCCGCTTTGTCTTTATCTTGTATCTGTAGTTATCAAATCTTCTTTGCCATTTTCAAACTAATCAGAAAAAACCATACAAAAATATAATCACATGTTTCGCGATAAATGTATTTAGCAGAAATAAGATTTACTTTTACCGTTTTAAATATAAGCTTTATTTTCTTCTCTGTTCTGCTATCAAATCGACAAGTTATTTTCGAACAATGCAATGATCTTTTAACAGGAATAAGATAAGAAAATAATCTTTTAATCTAAAAAACACTCGGTACCTTGAACTTGATTGAGTGAAAATTTATCGGTTGATCGAGAATAAAAAAAACTTTATTCATGCTTTTAAATGTAGTTGTCTGAAGAAATGTTGTGAATTTTAATTGTGTTCATACGCACTGAAAAAAAGGATTTTTTGTTAAAAAATGGCTGAAACTGAAGTTGAAGAATATTATGAAAAGGTATCATTAATTATGATTTAAGTTAATAAAAATTAAAAAGACATGAATACAATGTCGAATAAACTTATAGATCAATTTGTATACGTTTTTTTCAAGACTTCATTAGCATATTTAAGTGACGCATTAAAATGCTATTCTCGTATAGTTTTTATAGCCCGTCTAAGATATTGATTTTTCTCTGCAGTTTTTGCACGATATAATTCTTACATTTTTAAACTCTTTAATGACAAAGATTCTCTCTGCACCAATTTTTTTTTGTTTTTTACAACTATTTTTTACAACTTTCAATTAAATTTAATAGAACATTTACTTACTTTGAAAACTAAATTTTCTTTGACATAACAAAAAGTTAGAAATGAAATAATTGTTTTGCAAAAATTATTTCTCTATGCTAGCTTTCCACAAATGCTTTTTCTTTCACACTCAAGTATCACTGAATTAAATTTCGAAAATCTAGCTTTATGTAGTGAAATGTTAAAAGTAAATTAAAATTACCAAAATATGTTATAAAATCGTATTTAAACAATTGACAAAAATTTGTTTAGCTAAAAAAAGGAGTTTAATAGAAAAAAGGAATTGAATAAAAATAAAAACTGTTACAAGGTAAAGTGTATCCTGAGAATCAAAATGTAAGTTGCTATAAAAATAGAATCAATGCCCTGAAAAAGGATTCTTTTGGAAAATGAAAACTCATTTTCTAGAACGTTACTTTGCTTGAAACACGCTGTTTTATGGATCTTGATCACAATTTTACTGCCGGGGTGTAAAATTATTTTAATCTAGTCAAAGTATCGTAAATCAACTTTAGAAAAAGTCATAATTAATTAAAACGTTTTTAGTCGTCAATTAAAGTTAATTTTCAACGAGCTTTTATGATTCAACGCCATTAACCTGTTGGAGCCTTTGCTTTTAGGTGCAGAACAAAATTTTACTGTCCATGTAAGAGTGCGGTTTTGTTCGACTTTTATTATTTTAGCGTATAAACAGTGAATTTTGAGATGCAAACTTTATTAAAACATTTTTATTATACGTAAATTTTTTTGTCATGTATTCTTTTACGTCGAATAAAAGATGAAATTTTGTTCCAAAAGCATTGTTTCATTTTTTCATCATAAAAGAAATGTAATTTAAAAGTGTAATTCGAATGTTTTATTTTATGTTTGGAAATAGAAAAATAAGTAACCCAAATCACATTACAGGAATAAATTGATAATAAATTTAGCACACCAAAGTCATTTACAATTTGCATTACATTTCATTTTCATTATAAATAAAATTGCATTATAAGTTGCTTGTAAAATTGTAAATATGGATAGCATAACTTTTTACAATAATAAAACATTTTTGTTCTATAAATTATCTTATCGAAGTTTTATGATAGCCAACACAATTTTCATATAAAATCATTAAATGCTTCCACAGAGTTATAAAATTTAAATAACTCGGCAAGTGAAATACCACGTAATAAACATTTACGATCAATGACTGATAACTTCCTACTTATACATTAAGACAATTTCTAATTAGTAATTAAAAATTTAAATTTGAGTTACTAGAGTTTTAACATCTAGAAAGTTCAATGCATATTAAAGGTTATAAAATTGTTATTAAAAGCACACATTGTAATTTGTTATTATAATGCTTGCAAATTTTCGTAAACTAAAAGAACAACAAAAAAATTTAAATTAAAATTTTATTTTCAATTAGTTTTTA
Organism: Idris sp. 1 HC-2018; assembly: GCA_022817325.1. Classification (NCBI taxonomy): domain Eukaryota; kingdom Metazoa; phylum Arthropoda; class Insecta; order Hymenoptera; family Scelionidae; genus Idris; species Idris sp. 1 HC-2018. The sequence continues at coordinate 1,389 of JABFPM010000926.1, read as the reverse complement.
CACTGTTTAAAGTACACTGTATCTGACACAGATGACGTATATCGGTGTAAAATATTCATTTTTTAGAATAAAATTTTACGTGTTAAAGTTCACTGTGATATTTTATGATTCACAAATTTAATAGTCTGAAAAGAAGAATCTTTTACAACAACAAAAAAATTAATCACCGAAAAGAATTAAATCAAAAAGAAAAATCTATATTTTATATCTGCCAAAGTCATTTCTTTTGATTCAATTCTCGTAACATTTATCATTTGTTTTTCAGCAGGGTAGATGCGTGGATAAAGTCGATCGATTTAGCGATAACTTCGACCATTTCTCCATCAAGATGCCGGAGCCCAAGTTTCATGAGCTTTTGGACGACGAGGAACTCACTTTGGACCTTGAGGAACCCCCGCCGGAAGTGATGGAGTATGCACGATGGGAACTTGGGGAAACCGAGGAGGTCAAGTGTCAAACTCTTCACGAGCTGCGGGAAATGATATACGGTAATTTCAGATTCATCGTCAATTTTGACTCGCTCATCCCATTTCAAGTCACTTTTAACCATCAAACAATAAAAGTTACTCCCGATATTAATGTGTATTATACATTTAAATTTTTTGTGACTGCTGCTCTAATGGCACGATTCTTGCGGACATTTCCATATTACAAACTGTGCCAAGTCTTCTCGTTTATTAGTATTTGCACAATTTCTCGATAACAAAAAAGAGAAAATTTCACAAACACCATTTTATTTACTTTACATAAAACATTATTCAGTATAATTTAACAAAAAATAGTGGATATATTCATTACTCCTGATAATGAGTGGATTGTAAAATGTTTTTTGCGTTAATGATAAACTTTGTTGAAGGTTGAGCAAAGGAATTTAATGTCTTGTGTTTAATTGTATAATTTTGAGAAGAAGTCTTACAAAATTGTTTATGTAATTTTGATTAAACAAACCAAGAAAATTAGTTAACTTGGGCAAATTTTCATTTGCAATTTGCCTAATTTATAGATAATGATTCATCATTTATTATGTAAAATTTTTATATAATAATGTTAATCAAATTTCATTATTTTATCAAAAAGGTGTATCTATGTACAGAATAATATAAACTATGTTAAGAGTACTTTTCATTTTGTAAAGAACATGATTCACAATTAAGTTTACGTAAATAAGAGCAACATTTAATACACAAACGTCCGATTACCATATCTAACGAGTATGTAAAAGTCATATATACAACTGTTTCGACAAATTTACGTGGTATATTTTCAGTAGAATACAATAAAAATTCAAGAACTTTTACGCCCAACTTGAATCTCTTATAATTTTCTTGTAAATTTTTTTCGTAAAACTGTCTTATTTCTAAAATAAATAAATTTTCTTAAGTTTAGTGT